>CM039505.1:13969582-14166516 GCA_022432975.1 Begonia masoniana | reverse complement strand
ATAGAAGACTCCTGAAATTTGCCCAAGACATGCCAGGACATCGTTAGTGGTCTCTACGTTTCCCCACCAAAGCTGAGGCATCACGGCTAGAGGAATGTTGCCAGGGGATGCTTGTCCCCCTCCCCAACATTGGCATTACTGAACAGGCTCTCTATCTTCTAAGCCATCCTATGCGACAAGAGGGTTGGACGATCTTTCCAGCAAATTGTGGGTGGCTGTTAAGTCCGGAATATGGTCTTTCCACGAATGTTCATTGATGGAACTCGGAGTTGCCTTCATGTACTCTCGGTTCAACAACACACCTAAATGGTTGGATTCGACGAACCAAATCTGTTGTTGGCCACACCAAATCTGGCAGCTGTCTAATTACACTAGGTGTCCCCTCACTTCTCAATCTGGCATCTCTCTCGGTACCTCGTGGTATTCTGGTCGTCTGCCATTTGCTATATTCTGGACAAGGGGTAATTATTCTCATCTAAATATCTAATGCTACGGTTAACATAAACAACTACAGTTTTGTTTGAAGTACTTCCATGCAACGATTGGAACTGATGAGTAATCTTTGAACGGTTTAACTGTAACGCCCAGAAAACCCCACCCGGATTCCCGGTTCGCTACAGGGACTACTTTGAGCTAACGTGTAACGCCGGGTTTTCGGATCTTCGGGTTTTCTATTTCTTAGGTTATTTTCGTAAATAGCAAATTAAAGTATTTTCTTAAGCGGGATGTCTCCTTAGAGGCCCTAGGAATTTATGGAGATTTTAGAGGAATAAGTGAAATTTTAGAAACCAAATTGAAAAGAGGACCTGTTAGAGTTCCGTTTTAACCTTTTGAATACAATTCGTACAAATAGCAAAATAAGTCCGTTTTGGGAACGGATGAGTTTTGTTAGAACTCTAAGATTAATTGGAATTTGTGGAGATATACGAGGATTTAGCGAAAGTCGAAATGGTTGGAAACACGGGAGGGCAAAACGCTAAATGAGGATTAATAATGGTTATTATTTATTATTATTATTATTATTATTAATAAAATAAAACAACAGAATGGCCCGAAGGCCATTCTGTGTTCGAGCTCGAGCCCGACGCCGAGAGAGACGAGGGAGGCGAGCGACGTCCCTCCGACGGCCACCACCGGCGTTTTCCGACGTCCTCCGGCCAGACGACGGCGGCGAGCATGGTTCGGCCTGTCTCCGCCCACGAACCGACGGTAAGGTCCGGTTTTCTCCCTGTTTTATTCGGTTTATGGCCGAGGGTGACGAGCTCGATTGAGCTCCGATCACCGGCCAATTTCGGTCACCTCCGGCGTGGGTTTGCCGACCCTTGGTCCGGCTTTGGTCGCCTGGCTGTGTTGAGCCCGGTTTGGGAGAAATTCAGTGAGGCCCGATTTAGGGCATTTCAGTTTTGGTGAGTGTAGCTCGGGATTTTGGTTAGATTAGTCAAATTGAAGGTGTGGGTGGTCGATTGGTGAGGAAATAGGTGGAATTTGATGAAAAATCGGAAAGGGGGAAATTTTCGATTAAGGGCAGATTTGGGTTTTTGATATTTTGACCTAGCTAGGGTTGTTTGTTTTAAAATTCCTTTTGGCAAGTTAAAATAGGTTATTAGAGGAGTACGTGGCCGCTGGAATCGTTTGATTCCGATAACCGACGCAAATGTTATGCACGTTTGAAGTTTTGGGTCAGTTTTTACCGAACCCAAATTAGTGGCCAATTTAATTAGGTTTTAGTTGGATTAGGCTAGAAATAATAATTTGAGATGTCTTCACGAAAATAAGAGTTTAGTTATGCCCGAACGAAATGAGTTAGAGTTTTTGAAGAAATTGTCTTAGCTCGGGATTTCGTTTAGCTTTGAAATTGATGATTTAGATTAATACTAACGACGTGCTATGAAATGCCTTAGGTAATCCAAGCTCTTCAAGGACGGTGCTCGGCATAGCTAGGACGCCAGGTAAGTGGGTGTTAGGCTTTCGGCCCTTAAGGCCCTACATCGTATCAACGTTAGGCTTTTCTGTTTTGATGATGATTTTCTGATTGTGGGGTCTTGACGTGTCGGGTAGCCTAGGTTATTAAGTTAATAGTTGTTTGTTAGGTTCATTAAAGCATGTCTATGTATGTTTGTGAATTGTTTGATGATATGTTTGATGATATGTCATATGTGAATTCCTCATACATCATGTTTTATAAAAGGTGCTTACGAACTATTACGAGCATGTTTTACGATGAATTGAATGATAATGATTAAAGATGATATGTGATCTCACGGGGTAAGACATGGTTCTCACGGGACAAGTCTAGTATGTTTCTCACGTGGCAAATTGTATGTCTCTCACGGGCAAGTCATGTATGTTTCTCACGTGGCAAATTGTATGTTTCTCACGGGGCAAGTCATGTATGGTTCTCATGGGGCAAGAAAATGGTTAACGAAACGAAACGAAATTGTTTTACAAATGTCATGACATATATTGTAATGTTATGTTTAGTGCCCCCTTACTAACCATTAGGCTTAATGTTTATGTTTATGATGTAGGTGACAGGTGTGAAGGTGAGAGTTCCTCTTGATGACAAAGAATAGGTGGTCGACGGGTGGTGCTCGTGGCGACGGGGTGTGTTTTGGCTTGGCTTGATGATCCGATGGTGTGCCCCGAACTGTTTTGTGGCGAATGGATGTGAGTTAGTTTTGTTGGTTAGTAGGTCTACGTGTCGGTTTCGTTTGTAAAAGTATGAAAATGTTTAAGTATGTAGATTGGATGTTTTGATAGAAAATGTATGAAAGTCGAGTTTTGAGGTATATGTAGTGGAAATAGAACGTTTAGAATATGGAGTCTTAAGTTTAGAAATATACTGGAACTGTTTGTTATTTTGAAACAGGTAAGGATACGCTCGATTTTAGAGCGATCCACGCAGTTCGTTTTCTTGAGTTTTCCAAAATTGTAGGTTATATTAGTGTTGTGTTTTACTGATCGCGAACGAGTGATTTTAAGGATTTCAACAATCCGAGACTTCGATTTAATGGTTTAGAAGTCGAAACGTTATGAGTAATATAAAAAGAAAATTTACGTGGTTACGAGGTTTAAAGTTCAGGTTACGTTATGGTCAGTTTGTTTAAGGGTTATGGGAAGTATAAAAAAAGGATGAAAGGGATTAAAGGATTACGTCACGGCAAGTCCGTAGCGGCCCTAACCTGATTGGGGTCGTCACAAAACGACTCACTAATTTCCCTTAATTCTAACAATTAGCAAGTAAAGTGCTGAAAAGAAACGTGAACATGAAAAACTGGTTATGCAATCCTAATACCTGGAGGTCTTACACACGTTGTCATCAATCTCACCGCATCGCATCTCACCGAGGTTTGGAAGTAACCGCACCGGGCCAGTCAGTCCGTACACCGCACTGTTTACCGGCACGTCACCGCCATCCCGGTTTCCTCCAGGAACGGGGTCCACAAGTCACACCCAAACCCCCCCCCCCCACCGTACTGGTTATTTATAACGATCCCCGAGGAGTAGTATCCATCCTCGGCTTTAACCTCGACACATGGCGTTACGTCCCGCCGTTTCCCCACGTAAGCAGGAGGCCGTACTCTACCGTATAACGGTCCCCGAGCCAGTACGTACGCTATCCCCGGTTTTTAACCCGCCACGTGGCGTAGTCCCGCGTCCAAACGTAATCAGGTGGCCCCGTACCACCTTATAAACGGTCCGAGCGGCACGTATCGAATCCCTCGTTTTAAACTCGAACGTTGGCGTTACGGTCCCGCTGCCCACGTAATCAGATGGCCGTTCCTATCTCCCTCTAATCTCCAGTGCTAAAACATGCTAATACCCAAACCATACCAAATAATAACGATTCACATCGAACATCACATCACACACGTAACTACGACTCACAACTGCATACATGACAAACTAACGAGGGACGTCCATCCACATCCGTTACCACACCCAACACGTACGCAAGATCCAACCTCACAAACCACCCAGACTCACTCCTACGCACGACTGCCCACAACCTGCACAAGACTCACAACCTATTACAAACTCATCCATAGCCTGCACAAGACTCACAACCTACCACAACTAGCCCACAACCTGCACGATACTCACAACTAAGGCCAACTCACCTACGGCCTGCACAAGACTCACAACCTACACCAACTAGCCCACAACCTGCACGATAACTATAACCTACGTAAAACTTACCCACGGACCTGCACAGGACATCAGAAACCATACATACATTAACCCAATAACAGCACAAGACTCATAACGTACGTACCACCAACCCATAACCTGCACAAGACTCACAACCTACCACAACTAGCCCACAACCTGCACGATACTCACAACCTACGTTACAACTCACCTAAACTCACAAGGCTCACCACCTACATACGACTGTCCCACAACCCTCACAAGGCTCACCACCTACGTACGACTGTCCCACAACCTCACAAGGCTCACCACCTACGTACGACTGTCCCACAACCCTCACAAGGCTCACCACCTACGTACGACTGTCCCACAATCCTCACAAGGCTCACCACCTACGTACGACTGTCCCACAACCCTCACAAGGCTCACCACCTACGTACAACTGTCCCACAACCCTCACAAGGCTCACCACCTACGTATAACTGTCCCACAACCCTCAAAAGGCTCACCACCTACATACGACTGTCCCACAACCCTCACAAGGCTCACCACCTACATACGACTGTCCCACAACCCTCACAAGGCTCACCACCTACATACGACTGTCCCACAATCCTCACAAGGCTCACCACCTACATACGACTGTCCCACAACCCTCACAAGGCTCACCACATACATACGACTGTCCCACAACCCTCACAGAACTCACCACCTACCTACGATTGTCCCACAACCCTCACAAGGCTCACCACCTACATACGACTGTCCCACAACCTCACAAGGCTCACCACCTACATACGACTGTCCCACAACCTCACAGAACTCACTCACAAACTCACCATCATACCACTGACGACGATGCACGTACACATCACATACCGACTACACACGACATTTCACATGAACTCGTAACATGCAAACAACTGTGGTGTAGCCCTTCTGGGCGACTCTCAAACATTCTCACCACACTACTACTTACCTGGCGTCCTAGCTCACTGAGGATGCTCGGTTCCCTGTCCACCTACGGCTCGACCTACGACAAATATTCAAACTTCATTAAAATCAAGCTTACATTCACCAATCCACTCTCAAACTATTATTTCTAGCCTAGCCCAACTAAAACCCAACTAAACGGGCCACTAATTTGGGTTTGGTAAAAACCATCCCGAAACTTTGGACGAGTGTAACTTTCGCGTCGGCTAACGGAATCGAACGATTCCAGCGGCCACGTACTCTCTAATAACCTAGTTTAATCTGCCAAAAGAAATTTAAAACGATTAATTGTAGCTAGGCCAAACCCCTAAAATCAGAACCGGTTTTTAATGCTAAATTTCCCCTTTCCCGGTTACTCAACAAAATTCGCTCAATCCCTCACTTATCTATCACATTCTAACCCATTGAGCATAATTTAACAAAAATTTGAAGTTTCAAATTCAGAAACCTCAATCACAGCACCCTCCCTCTCGGCTCTCTCTCCCTGAAAACATGGGCAACCTAGCTTACCGGACCTCACCGATCCCACACCTCTAATTCCCCTATTTTCGTCACAAAACAACAACAAATCAATCGGCCAATCAAGCCTCACCGTTCAAACCACTCCCGCCGATCAACAAAGAGGAAACAGGGAGAAGAACTAACCTGTTTCCGTCCAATTTGTGCACGAAATAGAAGAGGAGAAGGGAGGGGTTCAGTTCGCCGGAGCTTGCTCGTCTGAATGATGGCCAGAATCGCGGAGTAGTCGGAGGAAGGACTTCGGCTCTCTCTCGCCGGGGACGCGGGTTGCAGAGAAAGAAGAAGAAACAGAATGGCTTCTTCGCGAAGCCATTCTATTTTTCTTTTATTTTTTTTTTATTATATATATATATATATATTTAACGGATTTACTAAATTGCCCTCGAGTGTTTGAAATTCTTTATCTCCATTAGGTTCGCGTCCTCTCGACCTAAAATTTTAGAAATCCTCTTCCAAATGAAATTCTAAGTTTTAATAACCTAACAGGCCGTTAAAATCTTTCACGGGAATTCTAACAGGACTTCTAATTTATTCGGTAAATTTTTCAGGTTATTACATTAACTGAATGTCTCTGATACCATAATGTAACGCCCCGAATTATATAAACTCGGGTCGTTATTAAAAATACTGAACCACACAATGACATTCTGAGAAAATTTCAAAATTTCACTCAACGGTCAAAGTTTGACCCTTAAAACGTTAAAACTTGCAGCGGAAATTCATTTGTATAAAACGACATTTATTAATTAATTAAATATTACAGACAATTGGTTGAAGAAAATGAAACCATACCAACAACAGAACATGTCCACCGCGGAACAGTTCCCAGCGATAGAAATAGAAAACAAAAGGCATCCACGCAAAACACAGTTAGCAGTAGAAGCAGAAACAAAATAGTCTCAGCGGTGGACGTAGAGACAGAATACGTCTTCTACTACGAACACCCACTGCTCACAACCAGTCGAACGACACGTCGATTACACACATTCCACGGTTACAAAACGACCAAAAATCTATTGCTCAACATCCACGGTCACAAAACGACCAAAACCTAATACTCAAACATCCACGGTCACAAATGACAAAACCTAATACTCAACATCTACCGATATCGGACAATAACACTCAACATCCCACCGATGGACAACATCCACCAATAGACGACAACACTCAACCTCCACCGATGGACAACATCTACCGATAGATGACAAACATCCACGGTGGACTTACATCCATGATAGCCAGTGACTACATCCCTGATAGACAATAACTCTCAACATCCACCGATAGACGACAACACTCAACATCCACCGGTGGACTACATCCACCGATAGACAATAACACTCAACATAACAGCATAACAACCATTTTAACTCCTAACCAAAGATAAACTCGATACCAAAAGAGCTTGTACATTTTACTGAAAGCGTTCAAAACAACATAAGTTCACAACTTTCTAAAAACATCTAGCAAAGCAACTACCTCTAAACCTGATAAGTGTGTATTTTACACACTTATTTATACTTCTTATACTTGATTTGATAAGTTTTTTTTCTAAAGTGTTTGAAGAAATTTGATAAATTTTGTGCAAGTGTGTAGAAATTATATTTAGAACAGGAAATGGAAAAGAGGTACAAGTCAAAGGTCGAGAGAAGAAAAGATGGAGAACTACGAATTCATGGAAAACAATTACAAGAAGCAGCGATCGATATCTATATATGCAGCGATCGATCGCTACACATATATCAGGAAAAATTGAAGGAAGCAGCGATCGATCTCTAAACAAGCCAGAGATCGATCGCTACACAACACATGCTCGCAAATAAAGGAAATGCAGCCATCGATCTCTATACATGTCAGCGATCGATCGCTTATCAATCTATACAAATTTGGAAAGATGATTTATTTTAATCTTTGCCGTTAACTTGAGGAAAGAGTTAATCAGAGCCGTTGATTGAGTTAAAAGGCAACATTAAAAAACTAACGAGGTAGTGCCTTTAGGTCATTCTAAATTTGGCGACAGAGAGAGGGGATCAGAGGCGATTTTGGAGGCGATTCAACAGCGGAGAATTTCCATTATCAGCATAGTTTTCTTCTTTTCTCTTTAATCATGAAAACCATGCACATCTCATTAATTGTTGTTTATTTTTATTTTAGCATGAACTAAACTTTCTGTTCTAGGGTTTCAACATAACTTTGTTATGATTATTTATTTCTCTTAATTCAAGTATTTAATTTTCCGTTTCTTTTTTGTGTTGAGTAATCTATTCTGAACATAATACTTAGGTTGCTTGATCACCAAACTAAGAATATTAGGGTTAATTCGGGATGCGAGAGCGGAGAATTTAACTGTGCACTGAATAGCTTACCTTAAAAAGGACTCTAGGCTAGAGATAGTTAGGGCGTTTGAGTGGTAATTTAATTTCTTGTTCTTAATGTATTCAATTGATTGTAAGGTTAGAAACCGAGAGGTAATAACACATTAATTGAATAAGTTATTAATACTTGAGAGAGTTTAATAAACAACGTAGTGAAATAACCATTAACACGAAGGAATAAAAATTAATTACTTGAATTAGGATTGTTAAATAGGATTAGCTAAGTGAAATCGAAACCCTAGAAATTTTCTCATCATATAACTTACTCTTTACATTCGAATCTGTTATTTAAATTGTTCGATTTATTTATTTAAATTATTTTAGTTTAAAAATCCAAAACCATCAAATTTATTGTTTCTTTTCAAATTAAGCTAAAAATTAGATATTCAATATTTTAACATAATTATTCCTCGTGGGATCGACACTCGTACTTACACACACTTTATTACTTTTGCGACACGTGCACTTGCGTATCACGATTTTTCGCAACAAGTTTTTGGCGCCGTTGCCGGGGAATTAATTTTGTTATTATTGAATTATTTGATTTTAGTTTATATTTGAATTTTCTTTTGCTGCTAGACTTAAATTGTATTATTTGCACATTGCAGGTGTATGCGAAAATTAGGTACTGCCAACCTAATCCCTATCGACCTTGAAATTGAACGAACCTTGCCGTAGAAATTGAAGGGAAAACAAAGCAAGCAAATATGGCAGATAATCAAATGCAGATGTACAACCGATTGTCGAGACTGAGGGAGTCGGAAGACGAACGTTGCTTGATTATGTTATGCCATCCATGGATGGGGTTCAATCAGCAATTCGAAAACCTGCCATCACGTGCAACAATTTTGAAATTAAGCCGGGAACAATACAAATGATTCAACAGTATCAATTTTGTGGTTTGCCTAACGAAGACCCCAAGGATCATATTGCTAGCTTCGTCGAGGTCTGTGATACTTTTAAATACCATAATATCTCTGAGGATGCTATCAAGCTCAGGTTATTCCCCTTCACACTAAGAGATCGCGCGAAGAATTGGTTGAATTCCTTACCTTCGGATTCAATTACCACGTGGAATGAATTAGTGCAGAAATTTCTATCCAAATTCTTTCCCTTTGAAAAGATGGCAAAACTCCGCAATGAGATCACCAATTTTACTCAATTTGATGGTGAGACAATCTATGAAGCATGGGGCCGATTCAATGAGCTTTTAAGAAAATGCCCCCAACATGGTCTACCACAATGGATGCAAATACAGACATTCTTCATTGGCTTATTAGTTCCTACACGGACTCTTGTCAATTCAGCAGCTGGTGGATCACTACTACAAAAGACGGAAGTGGAGGCGTTCAACCTGTTAGAAGAGTTATCCCTAAATAATGATCAGTGCCCGGTTGAACGTCAGATTTTGAGGAGGCAGCCAAATACCCCAGAAAAGGAAGCGATAAAAGCATTGACTACTCAAATTGCATCCCTCACTCAGCACATCCAAGGTAATCAAGCTCCAATTAATGCAATTCATTCCCCGATCATACAATGTCAGTGGTGCCAAGGACCACATGCTAGTGAGAACTGTCAGCAATGGAATCAAATGGCTAGTGGTTCATCTGAACATGCCCAATATGTGGGAAATTATAATAGACCAACGCTCCAGAATTCAGGTAATTATTATAATGGGGGGCGCAACAACCACCCAAATTTCTCATGGAAGAACCCGAACAATGCCATTCAGATGCCACAAACTAATAAACCGGGACCTCCCTTTCCAGAAAGAAAACCTAATCTAGAGGATTTAATTGCCAAGATGGGAGAGCGCACTAGTAGTATCATTGCCGAAATGAGGGAACACAAATAAATTTATGGCTGAAACACGAACAACCTTGCAAAACCAGTTAGCTCAAATTCGAAGTTTGGAAACTCAAATGGGCCAGATGGCAGCTGCATTAAATGGTCACCCTCAGGGCACATTACCCAATCCCACTGAAGTCAATCCTAGAGGCCAATGCAATGCCATCACACTTAGAAGTGGAGCAGTAATTGAAAATTGTACTAAAGAAAATAAGAAAGTGGTCGCACATGACGGAGTGCATTCGTCATCATCCGAGTCCACACCAAAGGATAAAGAGTTACTAGACGCTCCATCTCAGATTCCAAAGGAGATCATCCCCAAAGTTCCTTTCCCACAACGCCTAAAAAATGAAAAGTTGGATAAACAGTTTGAAAAATTCTTGAAGGTGTTCAAGCAGCTTCACATCAACATCCCATTTGCAGAAGCCCTAGAGCAAATGCCAACTTATGCAAAGTTTTTAAAAGAGGTTTTATCCCATAAAAAGAAAATAGAGGATTGTGGTACGATCGCCCTTTCTGAAGAATGCAGTGCAATAATTCAACGTAAACTACCACAAAAGTTGAAAGACCCGGGCAGTTTTACGGTTCCATGTGAGATTGGAAATTACATCTTCGAAGTGTGCATTATGTGATTTGGGTGCCAGCATCAATTTAATGCCTTTTTCTATTTTCCAAAGGCTTGAGCTGGGTGAAGCAAACCAACAAGAGTAATTTTACAAATGGCCGATCCGATCAATCAAACATCCTAAGAGGAATAATCGAAGACGTGTTGGTTAAGGTCGACAAATTCATATTCCCAGCAGACTTTGTAGTTCTCGACATGGAGGAGGATCGGGACATACCTATTATTTTGGGCAGGCCATTCTTAGCTACGGGGGGTGCCATGATCGATGTTCAGAGGGGAAAGTTGAAATTGCGCTTGCAAGATGACGAAGTGACGTTTAATGTATTTAACTCTATGAAGTATCCGAAGGCCAGCGATGATATATTTAGGATTGACTCTCTAGAAGCAGCGGTGGACGGAGTTTCTCTTCAATCTAATGATCCTCTCGAGGTTGCTTTACTAACTCACGATTTGTCTTTCGATTTTGACTCTTCTGTGCAGGAATATATATCATGGATGGATTCGTTCGAGCCAAATCGAAGAAAGTATTTTGAAAGTATGGGGGAGCCTACGATGCGAGTCTTACCTTCTATTGAGAGTCCACCCATGTTGGAGTTGAAGCCGCTACCGTCTCACCTCAGGTATGCTTTTATTGGTGCTGACTCAACTCTTCCAGTCATTATTGCAGGTGATTTATCTAAGACAGAGGAGGAGAAATTATTGCGTATACTTCGGACGTACAAGGTGGCTATAGGGTGGACACTATCAGATATCAAAGGTATCAGTTCTTTATTTTGCATGCATCGGATTTTAATGGAAGAAGAGCATCGACCATCCGTAGAGCATCAACGCCGTTTAAATCCAACTATGAAAGAAGTTGTGCGAAAGGAGGTTTTAAAGTGGTTGGACGCCGGAGTTGTCTATCTGATCTCAGATAGTTCGTGGGTGAGTCCCGTGCAGTGTGTTCCAAAGAAGAGTGGGATGACAGTGGTCAAGAATGAAAATGATGAGTTGATTGCATCCAGAACAGTCACTGGTTGGTAAATTTGTATAGATTATCGGAAATTGAACAAGGCTACACGCAAAGATCACTTCCCATTACCGTTTATTGATCAGATGTTGGATAGACTTGCCGGGCACGAATATAATTGCTTTCTCAATGGGGTATTCCAGATATAATCAGATTGCTATTGCCCCAGAAGATCAAGAAAAGACGACTTTTACATGCCCTTATGGTACTTTTGCATTCCGCCGGATGCCTTTCGGGTTATGCAATGCACTAGCTACATTTCAAAGATGCATGATGGCTATTTTCTCAGATATGGTGGAGTGCTTCATAGAAGTCTTCATGGATGACTTTTCAGTATTTGGATCTTCATTCGATACATGCTTGAATAATCTGTCCAAGGTGCTCGAAAGGTGTGTTGAGACGAATCTAGTGCTTAATTGGGAGAAGTGTCACTTCATGGTGAAAGAGGGTATTGTAGTGGGCCATCGTATTCAGCACAAGGAATTGAGGTGGACCGAGCTAAAATTGTCGCTATCGAGAAGTTGCCACCGCCGACGACAGTAAAAGGAGTGCGGAGTTTTCTAGGGCATGCAGGATTCTACCGGAGTTCATAAAAGATTTTTCTAAGATACCAAGCCACTATGTGAGTTATTGGAAAATGGAGTACCATTTGTTTTTACTGCCGAGTGTCTTGCAGCGTTCAATGTGTTAAGGAGAAACTTGTGTCGGCGCCAATCATAGTCGCACCCGATTGGGAATTACCATTTGAAATTATGAGTGATGCCAGTGATTTCCAGTAGGAGAAGTTCTGGGGCAGAGAAAGGATAAGACCTTCCATACAATTTATTACGCCAGCCGCACTCTCAATGATGCCCAACTAAATTATGCCACCACTGAGAAGGAATTGTTAGCAGTAGTCTTCGCATTTGACAAGTTCCGGCCCTATGTTATCGGCAACAAAGTCACAGTTTTTACGGATCATTCGGCTATTAAATATTGATGGAAAAGAAGGATGCCAAGCCTCGGTTGATTCGTTGGGTATTACTTCTGCAGGAGTTTGATATTGTGATCAAGGACAAGAAAGGAAGAGAGAACTTGGTAGCTGATCACCTATCTCGATTCGAAACACGAGCTCATGTATCTGATAGTGAGGTTCAAATAGCTGAAGATTTTCCAGATGAAAAGATCATTGCAATCGAAGTATTACCATGGTACGCTGATTATGTGAATTTCTTGTCAGTGGAGTTATACCGTCCGATTTGTCGCATCACCAGAAGAAGAAATTCTTTGCCGATGTAAAGCGATATTATTGGGAAGAGCCAATTTTATATAAACATTGTGCTGATGAAATCATCAGACGTTGTATCCCAGAAGATGAAGTGACCTCTATATTAAAGCATTGTCATTCTCTGGAATGTGGCGGACACTTTGGTTGTAAACGAACAGCGGCTAAGGTACTTCAGTGGGGATTTTACTGGCCCACTTTGTTTAAAGATGCCTATGCGTTTGTTGTAGCCTGTGATCGATGACAACAGACCGGTAATATTTCTCGTCGTAATGAGATGCCTTTGACTAATATTTTGGAGGTTGAGCTGTTTGATGTATGGGGTATTGACTTTATGGGACCGTTCCCATCGTCGTACAATAACAAATACATTCTTTTGGCGGTGGATTATGTCTCCAAGTGGGTTGAAGCGATAGCTTCGCCAACCAATGATGGCAAGGTGGTCTTGCGTTTTCTGCAGAAGATATATTTTCACTCGCTTTGGCACACCTCGAGCTATCATTAGTGACGAGGGAACTCACTTCTGCAATAGGCAGTTTGCAGCACTACTCAATAAGTATGGTGTAAAGCATCGCAGGGCATTGGGATATCACCCTCAGTCAAACGGGCAGGCCGAAGTCTCTAATCGAGAAGTGAAGAAAATCCTTGAGAAAACGGTTGCACATTCAAGAAAAGACTGGGCCCGCAAGTTGGATGATGCTCTATGGGCATACCGGACCGCATTCAAAACTCCTCTGGGAATGTCCCCGTATAGATTGGTATTCGGGAAAGCATGTCACTTACCGGTTGAGTTGGAACACTGCGCCTTGTGGGCTATGAAGAAGCTGAATTTTGAGTTCACAGCAACAGGTCAAAAACTGTCTCCTTCAAATCAATGAGCTAGAAGAACTGAGAAATAATGCGTATGAGAATTCGAAAATATACAAGGAGAAGACCAAAGCATGGCACGACAAGCACATCGTGGAGAAAGATCTATCACCGGGACAACAGGTACTTTTATTTAACTCTCGATTGAAATTATTTCCAGGAAAATTGAAGTCGAGATGGTCGGGTCCTGTCACGGTGGTGCAAGTATTCCCTCACGGATCCGTTGAGTTATGAGGAGCCAATGACACGACATTCAAAGTAAACGGACAACGAGTGAAGCCGTACTTTGGCGGCAACATTACAAGTGACTCTTCCGTCACTCAACTTATACCCGAGGATTGACTTTGGTCCAACGTCAGGCTAACGACGATAAATCAAGCACTTGGTGGGAGGTAACCCATTTATTTATTAGTTCTTATTTTATATTATTATATTATTATTAGTATTATTATTATTATCTTTAATTACTTATTTATTATTATTATTATTATTATTTTTTTGTTACTGTTATTTTACTTTATTTCATTTTAGTTTTGTTTTATTTTTTTATTATTTTATTTGTATTATTTTGGTTTTCACGTTTTACTTTTTCTTATTGTTTTCGTTTTACGCATTAGTATATTTTGAAATTGTTTTTTTATTTCTAAAAAAAAAAAATCGAAAAAAAAAGAGAGGCAGCGATCGATCTCTACACATGCCAGAGATCGATCGCCGCCTCTAGTGGGTATTTTTTATACCCGACACTTTATCAATTTTTTTTACAATCCTCATTTTCTCCTTCCCACGGCTTACAACCCTAATCCCCTTTCTCCCTTTCGCGATCTCTCAACTGCGCTCGATCGCTCCTTCTTCAGCGATTCATCCCGCACTCTCCCTCGCTGTCAGGTAAACTCTCATCCTTAATTAATTTTGTTTGGGAAGCTCAGTAGCTAGTCTCTCCCTCTCGCCATGCTCTGGTGTTGGTTATACCTTGCAAAATATTTTTTTTATAGCATACTTCCCTCTCTTCTTGCTGTGAACATCAAATTGCCAATGCTTGTGTGTTTTTGTCTCATTTTGAGGGCGGCAGTAAGCCTTGTCCAGTCGTAGTTCCACATTTTTGATGCATGCCCACAATCTGTTTGCTTTAATGCCTGACTCCAGTAGACCTTGCCATTATGCATTTCATTTCGTCCACATTTGTTTACCTGATGATCTGACGTGCTTAATTGTCGAACGTATGCATGCTGGGTTGGATTTGTTTGTATGTGCCGTGACAGGTTAGCTATTTTGTGAGTATTCCACAATGCCGCCTAATTCCTTCGTCCTTTCAACCTGTCAGCACTCATTCCTGAACCCCATGGCGGCAAATTACTATCAAGAATTTATGGCAAAAGACAAAGCCATCATATGTGAAGTGCAATTTCAACCCTCTGAGGACGATGGCCTTATTTTGACCACCCTCCGACAACGCAGGTGGGAGACACTTGCTGCACTAGGAGGCGAGGCGAACGTGAATGCCGTTCGCGAATTTTACGCCAATCTTAAAGCTGCCAACGCCGATAGGCCAGTTATAGTTCGGCATCAACTTATCAATTTTTCCGCTTAAGCCATCAATACCTATCTGGGCCTGGACAATGACGCACCAGACGACTTTCAGACTATGATGGATGTCGGGCAAGATTATGAGCTGATTCTCCGGGAGATGGGTCACAGAGGCTCCACATGGATTTATTCGTCCCAAGATCAGGCTAAACCTCTCCACATTATCTCCAGCTGCCTCAACCGCTATGCACAGGCATGGTGCAAATTTATCCGAGGCAACTTAATGCCTACATCGCAGAAATCAGAATTGACGAAAGAACGAGTGGCGATGCTCTACTGCATTCTTACAGGGCGGTCCATCAATGTGGGGCAGCTGATCCACCGCAATATTCTCGCATGCAGCAAAGGATCTGGCACGGGAGGGCATATACATCCCGTTCTTATCACTCATCTGTGTGCCGCAGCAGATGTCCCTATGAGCTCCACAGATGAACCATGGATCCAGCAGATGGTTTACAGCTCGCCCAAGATTGCAAGAATCACGGACTGGCCCCATGGGATAGCCCGAACTAATGGTTTAGGATTTGATGACCTTGATGACATTGCAGCCATTCCTCCTCCACCATTGGTTCTACCTCGTGCACGGTGTATGCAGTATGAGGAGGCTCGCAGAGAAGCCCGCACGAAACGTCGCTATGAGTGTGACAGCCCAAAACCGGACCCGATCGGGATCCGAGAACCGAGCCGTCACCCCGGGACATTTACAGAAAACGGGGACAACTATATTTTTTTTTTCGACTTTTTAAAACTCATGGACATTTAAAAAGGATGACTGGGGCGGAAGACGTCGAATAAGACAAAATAGCTAACGTCACCGGAAGACATAAATTTTGAAGGCATCGGTGGACTTAGATTTTACACTGGGCGGAAGACGTCGAATAAGACAAAATAGCTGACGTCACCGGAAGACATAAATTTTGAAGGCCATCGGTGGACTTAGATTTTACACTGGCGGAAGACGTCGAATAAGACAAATAGCTGACGTCACGGAAGACATAATTTTGAAGGCATCGGTGGACTTAGATTTTTACACGGGCGGAAGACGTCGAGTAAGACAAATAGCTGACGTCACATCGGTGGACTTAGATTTTACACTGGGCGGAAGACGTCGAATAAGACAAAATAGCTGACGTCACCGGAAGACATAAATTTTGAAGGCATCGGTGGACTTAGATTTTACACTGGGCGGAAGACGTCGAATAAGACAAAATAGCTGACGTCACCGGAAGACATAAATTTTGAAGGCATCGGTGGACTTAGATTTTACACTGGGCGGAAGACGTCGAATAAGACAAAATAGCTGACGTCACCGGAAGACATAAATTTTGAAGGCATCGGTGGACTTAGATTTTACACTGGGCGGAAGACGTCGAATAAGACAAAATAGCTGACGTCACCGGAAGACATAAATTTTGAAGGCATCGGTGGACTTAGATTTTACACTGGGCGGAAGACGTCGAATAAGACAAAATAGCTGACGTCACCGGAAGACATAAATTTTGAAGGCATCGGTGGACTTAGATTTTACACTGGGCGGAAGACGTCGAATAAGACAAAATAGCTGACGTCACCGGAAGACATAAATTTTGAAGGCATCGGTGGACTTAGATTTTACACTGGGCGGAAGACGTCGAATAAGACAAAATAGCTGACGTCACCGGAAGACATAAATTTTGAAGGCATCGGTGGACTTAGATTTTACACTGGGCGGAAGACGTCGAATAAGACAAAATAGCTGACGTCACCGGAAGACATAAATTTTGAAGGCATCGGTGGACTTAGATTTTACACTGGGCGGAAGACGTCGAATAAGACAAAATAGCTGACGTCACCGGAAGACATAAATTTTGAAGGCATCGGTGGACTTAGATTTTACACTGGGCGGAAGACGTCGAATAAGACAAAATAGCTGACGTCACCGGAAGACATAAATTTTGAAGGCATCGGTGGACTTAGATTTTACACTGGGCGGAAGACGTCGAATAAGACAAAATAGCTGACGTCACCGGAAGACATAAATTTTGAAGGCATCGGTGGACTTAGATTTTACACTGGGCGGAAGACGTCGAATAAGACAAAATAGCTGACGTCACCGGAAGACATAAATTTTGAAGGCATCGGTGGACTTAGATTTTACACTGGGCGGAAGACGTCGAATAAGACAAAATAGCTGACGTCACCGGAAGACATAAATTTTGAAGGCATCGGTGGACTTAGATTTTACACTGGGCGGAAGACGTCGAATAAGACAAAATAGCTGACGTCACCGGAAGACATAAATTTTGAAGGCATCGGTGGACTTAGATTTTACACTGGGCGGAAGACGTCGAATAAGACAAAATAGCTGACGTCACCGGAAGACATAAATTTTGAAGGCATCGGTGGACTTAGATTTTACACTGGGCGGAAGACGTCGAATAAGACAAAATAGCTGACGTCACCGGAAGACATAAATTTTGAAGGCATCGGTGGACTTAGATTTTACACTGGGCGGAAGACGTCGAATAAGACAAAATAGCTGACGTCACCGGAAGACATAAATTTTGAAGGCATCGGTGGACTTAGATTTTACACTGGGCGGAAGACGTCGAATAAGACAAAATAGCTGACGTCACCGGAAGACATAAATTTTGAAGGCATCGGTGGACTTAGATTTTACACTGGGCGGAAGACGTCGAATAAGACAAAATAGCTGACGTCACCGGAAGACATAAATTTTGAAGGCATCGGTGGACTTAGATTTTACACTGGGCGGAAGACGTCGAATAAGACAAAATAGCTGACGTCACCGGAAGACATAAATTTTGAAGGCATCGGTGGACTTAGATTTTACACTGGGCGGAAGACGTCGAATAAGACAAAATAGCTGACGTCACCGGAAGACATAAATTTTGAAGGCATCGGTGGACTTAGATTTTACACTGGGCGGAAGACGTCGAATAAGACAAAATAGCTGACGTCACCGGAAGACATAAATTTTGAAGGCATCGGTGGACTTAGATTTTACACTGGGCGGAAGACGTCGAATAAGACAAAATAGCTGACGTCACCGGAAGACATAAATTTTGAAGACATGGATTTCCAGAATTCATTATAACAAAGTTTTTAAAACTTAATACAGCACTTCAAAACCTTTCTTTCTCTGAACAGATTATGTCTAGCTGCCACAAACACACCCTATGAGCTCGACCCGCAAACTACATCAGATCATCATCAGCATGAGGCACAAAGTCCTTGTTTACAGGATCCGCACCTACAACAGGGAGTTTAACTATGAGCCTAGAGCTCAGCAAGAACATACAATGCAGAGTGATGAACGTGCTATGCATGAATCCTTTTTAAATACATGAACATTACATTACATTACATTTCACTGGACAGGAAGGTATAAGGGGAGGAAGAGCTGGTGCAACAGGAGTACATGCCACAACAGGACATAACAGAGTACATAACAGGATGCCAGTCCTCATCCACAGGAGAGTACATGCCACAACAGGACATAACAGGAGTACATAACAGGATGCCAGTCCTCATCCACACTTAACCATACATTTCATTACAAGTTTTATCTTACTTAACTTCAAACAGTGTACAGAAAACATTTTCATGACTTTCAGAGAAAACGTGTATGCATGAACATTCATAGACAGGCAACAGGATAATAAGCAGAATAAGCAGAATAAGCAGAATATAAAACAGAATACACTTAACCTAAAACATAACCTATGGTTTAGCTACCCAACAGAAATCTCGACAACATAAACCTAGTACCTCCGTATTGTAGGGCCTTAAGGGCCAAACCTATACGTATGAACTTACCTGTTTTCTCGATGCAGTTAGCCGGAAAGCCTCAGAAATGTTAGAACCTGTACATGTACGTTCAGAAAATAAACAAGCTACAAATGCTAACAAATAAGTCAGAAGAGTCTGTTCCAAACTCATTCAAACCCTTAGAAAACAAACCGGTGTGTTTTCATCCAAAGACAGTGAGTTTTTTCCACAAAATACCATAACCCTAAACTTCGGGAAAAACCCACATTAAACTTGTCCAAACTTGTTAGCATGAGTAGATGCTTACCTTTGACAGAAAACAAAAGGAAATCCAAGAAGATCGAAGGTGCTTCGATGGTTGCTTGTCGTCTGGGAGAGAGAATGCCGAGAAGAGGAAGAGGGAGCAGAGAAGTGAAATGAAGAAGGTTTCACGTAGGGGGAAGAACTTAACTTCTTCAACAAGCTGCCACATGTCAATCATCCATTTGATTTCTCCCACCAATCTTAATTTCCTTCCTAATTTACCCTTCCATTGGTTTTAAACTTAGTGTTATACCTAGTTAAACATTAGTTTAGTTTTCCAACAAAACATATATATTGCATTTACATTAAATTAAATCCGAGAATTGGTTCGGGAAAATAATTACATGCAAAAGGCCGGGTGTTACAATGAGGGCCAGCCTGATGCACCACCCACCATCGGCACTCCCTCGTCCTCCATGCCGCCTCCTTCTTATACCATCGATGATGTGGGACGTATGGTCGCGCAATTAGCAGTTCAACACGAGTAGCTCCACGCTCGGCAGACCTGCCTGGAACAGCGCGTGCTGGATCATTCCTTATTTATAGCACAATATATTGAGGCGCGCCATGCTCATCATGGAGAGTCGTCTCAACCAGCACCACCTGTTCCTACTTATCCAGCACATTTACTGCGGCCATTTGACTATCCACGCGACGATGAGCATGATGATACGCCGGGCTCAGATTAAGGTACACTCTTTCCTTTACATTCGTCTTGCTTTGCTGTGGATACATTGAGGGCAATGTCGATTTTAAGTTTGGGGGTGTTTTGGTTAAATTCCAGTATTTTTTTTATTTTGCTGAACATTTGCTATATGACATGGTTATGCAGTCTGATCTTGGTTTAGGTGTCTATGATGATTTAAAGAGAAATAGATTCATGCTTTAATTCCTTGAGATATACTGAGTAAAAGAGTAATTGGTGTTAGTTGCATTGATTAGAGGTCACATAGTTATTTTCAAAAATCTGAACACGTTTTATTCTTATTTGATTCTCTTTGTTGGTGATATTTGTGTAGTCTACTGAGAGTGAGACCCAACCACAGTAAGGGAGTGAACGAAAGTAAACACAGTAAGGGAGGGTAACACCAGTCAAATATAGTGAGATTGAGAATATTGTGAGGAAATATCTTTCTTGGTTTTGCCCAATATCCTCGAATGCAAATTGACATTTTTTTCAAAACAAGAGAATGATTTAGGCTATCTTTGAACTGTTTGAGCTTTCTGAGCCTACCTTTTTGTGTCATTTAGTGACACTCATAGTCACCATTTTGAGCTTATGATTTAATCATTCAATTGTGTCTATTTCAGCCTAGCCACATATATTTTTCTACCTTTTCTACAGAGCACGGGATTTATTGATATATTTGAAGGAGAGTAGGAGAATGTAGTGGTGAGGATGAATAAAAACTCCTTTGTCATATGTTAATTTATTGTTGCGTTGCTTTGATATTATTAGTTGCAAAAAAAAAAAAATTTAGTTTTATCTTCAAGTTCGTTGTATTTATTTTGCTTTGTAATTATGACAAAGGAGTTAATATGAGTGATATTGAATGAAATAAGTTTGGGGGTGAGAGATCAAAAGAATGCTTGAGTGAGTTCAATAAATAGGCGAGTGCTGAGAAGAAATTATTGAGTGGGTGAAATAAGGAAGGATTAGGTGTGCTCTGATTATTCGTTTGTATCCATAAAATTCCTACCCTTTTAACCCGGCCTTACATTACAAGCTTTTAAAGACCTATTGACTTTTGTTTTGATTTATGAATATTTGCTATTAGTTGGATAGTGGGCAAAGCTGACGAACGATTAGAGTGACTGGAGCGAACCTGAGTGAAATAAGAATGATGCCCTTACCTGTAGCTACATTAATTGAACCAACAATTAGAAGAGAATGAGAATGAACGCACACACACACGAAGACTTCTAAGTGAGTTATTTTCAATGCGCTAACATGAATTAATTCTTTTGCAAGGTGTTTAACTTGGTGTTTTAGTATGGATCTATTTCAAGCTGAGACAAATTACCTGAAAATCTTGATTAAGATTGCTTTACCATTGTTATATTTTATCGAGCAGATTTTAAATTGAGATTATATATTTGTGTTAACTGACTTGCATTTTGTTCGCTTGAGGATAAGCTTTTGTTCAAGTTTGGGGGTGTGATAAGTGTGTATTTTACACACTTATTTATACTTTTTATACTTGATTTGATAAGTTTTTTTTTTCTAAAGTGTTTGAAGAAATTTGATAAATTTTGTGCAAGTATGCAGAAATTGTATTTAGAACAGGAAATGGAAAAGAGGTACAAGTCAAAGGTCGAGAGAAGAAAAGATAGAGAACTACGAATTCATGGAAAACAATTACAAGAAGCAGCGATCGATATCTATATATGCAGCGATCGATCGCTACACATATATCAGCAAAAATTGAAGGAAGCAGCGATCGATCTCTACACAAGCCAGAGATCGATCGCTACACAACACATGCTCGCAAATAAAGGAAATGCAGCGATCGATCTCTATACATGTCAGCGATCGATCGCTTATCAATCTATGTAAATTTGGAAAGATGATTTATTTTAATCTTTGCCGTTAACTTGAGGAAAGAGTTAATCAGAGTCGTTGATTGAGTTGAAAGACAACATTAAAAAACTCACGAGGCAGTGCCTTTAGGTCATTCTGAATTCGGCGACAGAGAGAGGGGAGCAGAGGCGATTTTGGAGGCTATTCAACAGCGGAGAATTTCCATTATCAGCATAGTTTTCTTCTTTTCTCTTTAATCATGAAAACCATGCACGTCTCATTAATTGTTGTTTATTTTTATTTTAGCATGAACTAAACTTTCTGTTCTAGGGTTTCGACGTAACTTTGTTATGATTATTTATTTCTCTTAATTCAAGTATTTAATTTTCCGTTCCTTTTCTGTGTTGAGTAATCTATTCTGAACATAATACTTAGGTTTGCTTGATCACCAAAACTAAGAATATTAGGGTTAATTCGGGATGCGAGAGCGGAGAATTTAACTGTGCACTGAATAGCTTACCTTAAAAAGGACTCTAGGCTAGAGATAGTTAGGGCGTTTGAGTGGTAATTTAATTTCTTGTTTTTAATGTATTCAATTGATTGTAAGGTTAGAAACCGAGAGGTAATAACACATTAATTGAATAAGTTATTAATACTTGAGAGAGTTTAATAAACAACGTAGTGAAATAACCATCAACACGAAGGAATAAGAATTAATTACTTGAATTAGAATTGTTAAATAGGATTAGCTAAGTGAAATCGAAACCCTGGAAATTTTCTCATCATATAATCTTACTCTTTTACATTCGAATCTGTTATTTAAATTGTTCGATTTATTTTATTTTAATTATTTTAATTTAAAAATCCAAAACCATCAAATTTATTGTTTCTTTTCAAATTAAGTTAAAAATTAGATATTCAATATTTTAACATAATTATTCCTCGTGGGATCGACACTCGTACTTACACACACTTTATTACTTTTGCGACACGTGCACTTGCGTATCACGATTTTTCGCAACAAAACCAAATCGTGTTTTTCATACTCAGAACAAGAAAACCATAAAGTTGTTAAAAACATCAAAACTATTAATGTTATTAAAACCCTCTGCACACTTCCACAAAACACTTAACCACTGAAACTTCATATATAGACAATAGTTAAACCGCCTCATCAGAATCACCAAATCGTGGCATTGAAGTTCTCCCCCAACCAGCCTAGTCCTCAACATGCTCAGAGAACACACCTTCTGAGGCTTTTTCACCTACATCACAAAACTCATCTATTAGCCTAATGCTAAGTAAGTAGAGCAATAATGAAATGATATGATGAAACATAAATTCTAGTCATGCAGTTTCTACTTTCACGTCTCAGTTGCATTCACGTTCTTTCTCTGATCTGATCCCTCGATTCCATTGGGAATTGGATCAATTTTCCCAAAGTCATACATCCTCTTCATAAATTAAGGGGCGGATTAGTTCCCTTAACAGCTGATCTGATCCTATATTCCATTGGGAGTTTGATCATTTTTCCCAAAGTCATACATCCTCTTCATAAATTAAGGGGCGGATTAGTTCCCTTAACAGCTGATCTGTTACATTCTGTTCATACCTTGCCATGCCATTACATGTAAATTCATTTTCGTATTCTTTCCAAAAACATGATACATGACATACAGAAAACATTCAAACAAGCATAAACCTACTGTTTTGTGATGTAGACCCGAAGGCACACACATACTCTACTTACTTGGTTTTTCCTGGAAAAGCTTGGTTGCAAACTACTTCGGGTTTTGCTCAAACCTATAGCCGTAGACAGAGTATTAGTTAAGTTTCATTTCTAAACTATCCTCAAATCTACCAGAACTCATAAGGAAACTAGTTTGGGAACTCAGATCAACAAGCATTCCTGAAATGCCCCAAACCCGAACTAACTCTCACTTACAGCATTCACAAAACTCACGTTTAAAATTCCCTCTATCATCGATAGTTACAATATAGCAAGAAATCAAAGTAGAACTCACCTAGCTTGGAGAGAATGGGTGGAGAAAATCACTGAGAGAAACTCTGCTTAGCTGAGATGAATGCCGAGAAAGGAAAATGAGAAAATAGTGGCGACTAAACCTCATTAAACCTTCCCTTAAATACGTTGTCCACTATAGATCTCTATTTACCATTATGCCCTTACTTAGTCACTCATTAACCTAATCAATAATTCTCTCAATTTCATCCATAAAGTTGACAAGGTAAAATCGGTTCAATGGAACCTGGTGTTACAACGACTGACTTACGCAGACAGACCAGAGGAGTTCTAGAGATAGACCAGAACACTTAGCACACTGACGAAGAAAGAAGCAATCGTGGAACAGAGGAAAAAAGTGGTCTGCGGCTGGAGACCAGAGACTTCACTTCTTCTTCTTCTCATCTTCTACTGTTGAAGTTTTTATGAATATTATTGCTTTTAATTTTATTATGATGATTTTAGGCTAAACTTTTTATCTTGGTTAGACAAGAGAGTACTCTTTACATGTTTTTATTCTGATCTAAGAATGCTACGTATTTTTCATTGCACGATTTCTCATGATTTTGATTGCATAATTCAAATTGTGTCGATAAGCAATTTTGATTTCACATATTCTATTGTACCGATAAGTAAATAGCAATTGAAGATGCATGAATAATTGAATAAATTAAAATTATTGCAAAGTAGCTAACATTAATTTATTTGGCGTTAAGAATAGTTTTACACGAAAATTCAACATAAGTTTTTATCTTTTCAAGGTCGAAAAGAAAATTCTGAAACGAATTTATCTAGGCAATTCGACGGAACCCTAGAAATATTATGAATTCTTGCTGTTCTGTGACTAATGCTGTAGTATTGCTGTAGCATTAGTAGTAAATACATGTAATGAGGAAATCAACCATAACCAAGGCTTTTACAATATTTATTTCCTCAATTCATTTTAATTTAAGTTTTTATTGATTCTGAATACTTTTTTTTATCATCCGTCGCCATCTATCTATTTTTAATATTTTCATCTTTATTTTATAGAAATTTATAGCAAGATTAATTTGATTAAAAATATCATCGTAGAATCGATTTTTACTTACTTTATTACTTTGTTAGCGACATGTGTAATTGAGTTAGGGTGTAGAAAATCACTAACATAACGTAGCCGATCGATCGGCTACAGCCTGCCGATCGATCGGCAGCGCTCTTGCGCTACCAATAGCGTAGCCGATCGATTGGTCACAGAGTGCCGATCGATCGGCAGCGCTCTGCCTCATCACGCTGTGCGCTACTTTTAGGCGATCGGTCGACTCTCCAAGCCGACCGATCGGTAGCGTTCTGTTTCTTCATGTGGATCCCTCTTCAAGCTCCGATCGATCGGCAGTGTTGGCTGATCAATCGACAGGCGTTTTGCCCGCCTACTGCACGCCCCTTCCTTCCCTCTTTCTTTTCCCAAATCATTCCCTACATTTTACACTCCTCAAACACTTTTCAATCATCAATCTAAATTCATAAATCGTGAAACTTTCATATCATCCATTTTAATAAAATCTCAGATCATAAAACGTGTAGCGGAAGACTTCAAAACGTAGCAACCCCTTAATAAAAAAATATTTTTCCTAACGAGTTGAAATTCAAGAAAAACATTTCCTTGTTTACCCAAAATATCAACATTTCCTATTTACATCAAAACACCTTTTACATTCATTAATGTTTTTCAAACAAAACTATTCAAATTCGTATAAAAATCCGTACCAAAAATTACAAGTACCCACAGGTCAAAAGTTGCCCTAACAGCCACGAGCATTCCCATGAATGTATTTCTTCAACTGCATCTCGTATCACTGTCAAGGCTCGAAGTCCTCACCTTGAAACTCTTTACCTACATCATAAGGTTCAAACTAATGAGTCTAACGCTCAGCAAGTAATGCATAATAAAATGAATGTTCATGCACATGTTATTCATAAAACCATATCGTTTCTGTTTTTCTTATTACTTTTCTTTCACTTGCCATCAGTTATTGGGGGACTCTTAGTGGGGAGTAGGTACATAACATGGTCTTGGGTAGGGACAAGAATTGTGGTCCTGGGCGTGGACAAGAATCGTGGTCCTGGGCGTGGACAACCTAACTCGAGCCCTGTCCCACCAATAACCATTTGCATATTTTCCGTATTCGTTTCATTTCCTTTCATAAAATGTATGCATGAAATCAGTTTTTGTAGTCGTGTAAAATCATGATGCATGAATACATATAACGTAAACGTGTAGACAATTCATATCCTCAATGTCATAAACATAACATATCTATCTAAACAAATCCATCAAAACTTAACATCTAACAACTTGACACAACAACAACAAACACCTAACTCTACCCATAACATACCCTTGAACATCTCCAAATTTTAGATCATAACCATCCTAACTTCCTAGCACCTTGTGATGTAGGTCAAACGGCCAAACACGTGTAACATTACTTACTTGGAGTCCTTAGCAATTTAAATGAAGTTTGTTCACTTTCCTTGGAGATTTGCAAACCTATAACGTGTGAATCAAACCATCAATATCACATTTAGAAAACTACAACCCCAAAAGACTTAAACATCCAAAACCATTAACTTTAAACAATTTATAACAATAGGGCAACCAATTTCAACCATTATACAACAATTTTTGGAATTGGTCATAAATTGCCTCCAACTTCAAAATTTCATAACTTAGGTTATACTTATCCAAATCCAGGAATTTCAAATCCTATAGGTCACTTAAAGAGCTTATTTTAACATGCCATAACCAATTATCAAAAAAAAATCTATCGGTCGAGCTCGGAATTTCAGAATCCACAATATTCAGTAACACTATTTTGAACATTAATGGCCATTATGATATCCATCTACTAACTCATCCACAAACAACCAATTAAATCCATTAAATATCCAAAAGTTCAACAATAACCAACATTAACTCCATAAATTTCATAACCCTAAATCCATAACTAAACTCTTACCGTGAATCTTGAGAAGCTTTAGAACCCTAAGAACTTGAGAGAGAGGATTTTCGTGGAGAGAGAGAGAGGCTTGCTGTGAGGTAAGGAGAGCTGAGAGAGAGCGAGTCGTGAGGGAGAAAGAAAACGTCTGGAGGAGAGGAGGGAAATTTGCTGGGAGGATAAGGGTTTTCGTGAAGGGAGAGAGAGAGAAATGAGAGGTTTTAATGGATATTAGGGCAACTTAGGGATTTTTTTACCATTTTACCCCTTCAACTTTAATTTAACCAACTCAATAATATTTTCCCCCCACAAAATCTAATATTAATCCAACAAAATCATTAAATACTAAAATTAACTTGTAGGGTAAAATTAGGGTGTTACAATCGAAACATTGAGGAAGCAATTTGGGAAAGAGAATAGGACATGAGAAAGGTCTACCTGGAGCTATTCAAGTAATACTTTAAATTTCGATAATGAAATTTCTTTTAAGGGGAGGAGATTGTAACAGTTTAGTGTTCGAAATTCAAATTCAAATTTGAAATTTCCCAAATAAAACCAACTCAAACCTAATCATTGAATTCTTCTTTGAAAATCAAATAAAAAATCAAGGTAAAATCGGATATCAATGTTCACCCCTCTGAAAATCTGATGATGTTACAGCTCAACAAATCCAAGCTGAACTCGAATTTTGGGGGAAACAGCAGTAAGCTTCTTCTCTGGAAATCCGAGGAGCAGATCTAAAAATCCGAGCAGAACAGTTTACAACTCGAAAAATTGGCGCTGAACTCAGATTTCTCGGAGGAGAGGGGTGCGAGCCTCTGCTATAAATAGAGAGGCTCAGTGAATAATGAAATCACACCAGCTCTCTCTCCCTCTCGAGTTCATAGACTCTTACCTCTATCTTCGACCACCACTCGGGCTCTAGACACCACGAAACTCCTCTGACCGGAGAGATTCAGGCATCTCTCTAGCAAACCCTCTCCGACGCGACGAGCATTCTCCAACACGGAGAAATCTCTTCGGTGTGCGCAGCTCCGACCAAGAAGAGAAACATGCTCTGTCTCTATTTCAGTAGAGGAAAACGCGAAGGAAATTGCGAAGAAGAAGATATGAGAAAGAATGGTTCAGTTTTCTTTAAGACTAAACAAGTGAAGCGATCCAGAACCGGCCCAACCAAGCCAGATCTGGTTCAACCGAACCAGATCCAGTCCAACTAAACTGACTCGACCCAAATTTTGACTCGATTGACCCGAATCAATCCAAGAATAAACCGTAATGAATTTCTACTTAAATCCTTGTGAAATGAATTTATTAAAGTAGGAAATTAATATCGAATATTTTGTTTGGGCATGAAGATTTTGAAAGTCATCATAATCGATCTAATTCGACTCTATCCTACCTAAGAGCACACGCAAAGAATTTCTGCCTAAATTCTTCTAAAATAGAATTTAATTAAGTGGGATTTTAATACTAATATTTTATTTAGGCAAAAAATTATTTTGAATACAGGAAAAATCCCGATAACCCCACCCTCTTTCAGAATCCAAATAAGTAAAAATACCACGTTTTCAAAGTTTTGGTTATGGTCTTACATCATAAAATCTATGTTATTTTCTTATGATTATTTTGCTACATGTTTCTGATATTTGAGCACGCATGTTAAGGTATCAACATAGAATTGTATAAAGATAAAATTTATATGACATTTTGTATGTGTATGAAAATGATGGAATTGACAGAAAATATATGATAGCAAACCCTGAATGACAATAAGATGGCTAAGCTTTAACGAAAATGAGATGGCTACGCTTGAACGACAATGAGATGGCTACGCCTGAACGAAAATGAGATGGTTATGCTTGAACGACAATTAGATGGCTATACCTGAATGAAAGTAAGATGACAAAGCTTGAACGACAATGAGATGGCTAAGTCTGAACGAAGATTGAAAAATAAGTTTCAACCAATATGTAACTTGTGACGCCCCCAAACCCGATCGGGATCGAAGGGCCTCACTCTGGACATTTTAAAACGTGGACTATTTTTTTTTAACAGTGAACCTTTAAAACTTAACAGAGAGCTTACAAAGAGGTAACCATCTCTGAAATTGAAAACTGGAAGACATATTTAAAATTAGACTTCAGAAATAAATGGCAGAAGAAAAACAGAAGACAGGAATATTAAAAACTTGGATGAGTACTCTGGACGAGAGCAGGAAGACAGGAAGAAATGAAAACAGGAAAAATAGAATACTTTGGACGTTAAATAAGAGCAGAATGGAACTTTGGAAAACATGGAGCAGAATAGATGACAGACATGCAGTGGGAGACTTGGAAAAAATGGGAAACATAAAATTGGAAGTCATGCAGTGGAAAACTTACTGTGGACAGCAGAAGCCGTGGACGTTTAAAAGCAAAGACAGAAACTGTGGACAAACAGAAGACGTGAACGTTTAAAAATCAAAGACAGAATCTGTGGACAAACAAAGACGTGGACGTTTAAAATCAAAGACAGAATCTGTGGACAAACAGAAGACGTGGACGTTTAAAATCAAAGACAGAATCTGTGGACAAACAGAAGCTGTGGACGTTTAAAATCAAGGACAGAATTTGTGGACAAACAGAAGACGTGGACGTTTAAAATCAAAGACAGAATCTGTGGACGAACAGAAGACATGGATGTTTAAAATCAAAGACAGAAGCTGTGGACGTTTAAAATCAAAGACAGAATCTATGAACAAACAAAAGCTGTGGACGTTTAAAATCAAAGACAGAATCTGTGGACAAACAGAAGACGTGGACGTTTAAAATCAAAGACAGAATCTGTGGACAAACAGAAGACATGAACGTTTAAAATCAAAGACAGAATCTGTGGACAAACAGAAGCGTGGACGACTGTTTTACAGAAGGCGTGGACGACTGTTTTACAGAAGGCGTGGACGACTGTTTTACAGAAGACGTGGACGACTGTTTTAAAGAACAGAGTGGACGACTGTTTTAAAGAACAGTGTGGACAACTGTTCACAGAACAGAATGGACAACTGTTTTTACAGAAGGCGTGGACGACTGTTTTACAGAAGGCAAAATAGACGATATTTAATAGGGAGACATAAAAGCATAAGACATGAAAACAGAAGGCATAAAAGCTTCAAACCCTCAAAACCCGATTCAAAACGAAGTTTTAAAACATGCTTGACAACTTGACAGAGATTCAAGAAAACGAACTGCATGGATAGCTCTAAAACGTGAGACAATCCATGTACAACCTAAAAGGAAAAACATGCCAAACAGTTTCAGAATGATTCAAAATATGCATTCAACTGTCAAACAGAAGTTTTAATAGAACATCAACACAGAGTTTCTACATCGTTTTAAAATCTCAGAAGCTATACAGAACTTGACATGTACTTCTAGAATTCACCAAAACAGAAGTTTTAAAAACATAAACACCAAGTCAATACATCATTTTCAAAATCCAGGCAGAGACTATACTAACATGAACTCCATTTTTTAAAACTTCACTCTCGGGTCAGAAATATGTCTGGCTGCAGCAACCACCCCCGAAAGCTCGTGCCACCAGCCACCTATTCGTCGGCCTGAGGCACAAAATCCTCATCCACAGGGTTCGTACCTACATCAGGGAGTTCAACTATGAGCCTAAAGCTCAGTAAGAACATAAACATGCAGTGATGCATATGCTATGCATGAATATTTCAAACACATGAACATTACTTTACATTTCACTAACAGAAAGAGTATAAGTGGGACTTATAGAGGAACTGGCGAGTGCACTATTAGGCACTTAACAGGGGTGCACTTTCAGGCACATTACAGAAATACAGAACAGAAATACAGAATGCCCCCTCATTATAGATTTTATCTTTCTTAACTTCAAACCTCGTGCATAAAATATTTGCATGACTTTCGAGAAAAACGTATATGCATGAACATTTACAGTACTTAAACTTAATACAAACAGGCGACAGGAATATCACAGCAAGACATAAGAAAAACACAGATAACTCAGAACATAACCTATGACTTATCTACCCAACAACCACCCGACAGAAATGAAAAACCTAGTATCTCCATAATGTAGGGCCTTAAAGGCCAACCTACGTGTATGAACTTACCTGTTGTCCGTGAGTTGCAGCTTTGATCTTAAGTCCTCAGCGATCCACAGATCTACATTATACACGATCGGACAGTACCCTACAGAATGCAGTCCCCGTCTCACACTTAACCATACATTACATTATAGATTTTATCTTTCTTAACTTCAAACCTCGTGCATAAAATATTTGCATGACTTTCGAGAAAAACGTGTATGCATGAACATTTACAGTACTTAAACTTAATACAAACAGGCGACAGGAATATCATAGCAAGACATAAGAAAAACACAGATAACTCAGAACATAACCTATGACTTATCTACCCAACAACCACCCGACAGAATGAAAAAAACCTAGTATCTCCATAATGTAGGGCCTTAAAGGCCAACCTACGTGTATGAACTTACCTGTTGTCCGTGAGTTGCAGCTTTGATCTTAAGTCCTCAGCGATCCACAGATCTACATTATGCACGATCGGACATTAACCCTAAAACTTCAAGAAAACTAACATTTAACTTGTCCATACTTACTAACTAGCTTAGAAGATTACCTTAGGTGGAGAAAAATGAAGAAAACAGGAAAAAGGTTGAGGTTAAAATCGCCGTTGGTCGCCTGGAAGAGAGAAACAGAGAGGAGAGGAAGAATATGGAGGTTTATGTAGAAGAGAAGATAAGATGTAGGTTTCTCAGCAAGTTTTGGACATTTGGCATCCAACCATTGGCTCCCTCCCACCAACCTTAATTCCTTCCCAAACTGCCCCTCCACGCATCTCTAACTAATGGTTTTGTTTAGTCACACATTAGTTTGGTTTTTATGCCATTATTCAATTCAACATGAACTATGTCGATCTGGTTTTTAATCGATTTGCTATTTGGTTCGTCAGTTCGGTTTCCTCGACATCCTCTTTCTCCACAAAACGTCCCACAATTTCAATAAAATATTTATAACATTAATGGCAATTTAATCCCATTCCATAACTCAAGGGATAATTTATACAGCCAAAAATGTCGGGTGTTACATAACTGTTAATACAAGATTCGGTAAAAGTTAATGTTAATTTTGCACTTGCACATGTTTTTGCTTACTGAGTTATTCTCATAGTTTGTATAATTTTGTGATGTAAGTAAGTTTTTATCTGAGAAAGAATTGGTTGTAATCGATAACTTTCCAGAGGCAAGCGAGCATACAGAAGAATGAAATATTTTTATTGAAGGAAGAAATTTAAATTAGTATGTTTTGGTCTTTTTTGAAAATATTTCATGTTTTAATTAAGTTGAAACTTTGAATAAATTATGATGAATTTTATCGCTAAATAAAGTTTTATAAATTATTTTAATTATGTATTTATTTCAATAATAATCAGGATATTTAATGTTTTAAATTCTGCTTAAAGTTTCCACACATTTAATGTTTTAGCTATTATTTAAAGAGATTTTTATTTATTCTGAAATTAGAATTTTAACGCTCGAATTTAAACCTAATTAGATAAATCGATTTAAAATTTTTTTAGAATTTACAAATTAAGATTTCAAATTGGGAATTTAAAATTTGGGGCGTCACATGGCCAATCAGACAGAATTATTTTAGTGATATATTGATGGTTTAATCTTTATTTATACTAGGCAATTAATTTAATACATCAAATAAAATTTGTAAAAGTTGAAATTCGAACCCACGCCAACAAGAAGGAAGATAGAGTGGATTGCCACTCGACTAGACTAAATGGGAGAATGTTGGTTGGTCTGGTGTAGGGTCTCTCTTTATGATGGGGACCCATACCCATCTCCATTTACAAAAGGTTGCTTCTGCATTTCTCTCTTCAGCAAGATCTGTAAATCTTGCTAAAGATTGACTCATGCTCACTTCTCTGCCATAATCTTCTAGATGGAAGAAGATAGAGATAGGTAGAACAAGTTCATGAAGAATTTTATGTAGAGAGAAAGATCCCTAAGCCTAACTCTTCTTTAGAAATACATCATCGTGTTGAGAGTGTAAAGGTTTAGAAACGACTATTCTCGGAGGGAAAAATAACAATTCGATTTTCAGACATCAATGGCGAGAGGTAAAATTAAGTTTTTCACAATCACGTCTAAATGTTTTAATTTTAATTTATAAAGCATGTTTAGAACATTTAAGGATTCTAACAAGAGAATGGTCATACTCTTACCTCTGGTTGATTATTTGACGTTGCCCAATTTCTAACACTGAAATTCGAGCAACATGTTTATTAGAGTTTTGTAGCTAAAATTCTATTTAATTTAGGATGACGATTATGTGTTGTAAATTTCTTCATAGGTTTTATAAATTTGTGCATAATTTGCAAAATTCGTACTATACTTGATTCTCATAGAGTGAATTTTCTAATTCGTTACCTTAATTGCATCAATAATTATTTGACACGTCAACAAGTATATTTAAAGAGTAAAATAAAAAAAATAAACGTAGCATTTTTCATTGCGTTTTATACCCCTTGGTTAATGTAACACCCGGCATTTTGCCATGTAATAGTTTTCCCGGATCATTTAAACGGGATTAATATTATATTAATACAAAGGAATGTTTTGGTTGAATTGTTGGAATAATTAGTGGAGAACTAAACTAATGTGTAACTAAAACCAAAGCACTAAGTTTGAAATGCATGGAAGGGCAATTTGGGGAGAGATTAAGGTTGGTGGGAGTAAGCCAATGGATGATTGTCAAGTGGCAACTTGTTGAGGAAGCTAAGTTCATCCTCCTACGTGAATTTTCATTCACTTCTCTGCTTGCTCCCATCTCTCTCGGCTTTCTCTCTTCCAGGCGATTGAAACAAAACTTCCACGCTTTGTTTCTCCTGTATTTTCCCGTCTTCTTCTAAAAAGGTGAGCATCTTTTAATGCTAACAAATTTGGATGAGTTTAATGTGAGTTTTTACCGAAGTTTAGGGTTTCGGTATTTGGTAAAAACTCACTGTTTTTGGATGAAAACACGTTGGTGTGTTTTCTAAAGAGTTGAAATGTGTTTGCTGCATATTCTACATGATTTTAGTTAGCATTTGTAGCGTGTTTAAATTCTGTACATGCATGCTACAGGTCCGAGTTTTCTTTCCAGAGACATCCAAGTTTTCAACCCTCCAGAAAACAGGTAAGTTCATAACAGTAGGTTGGCCCTCATGGCCCTACATCACAGAGGTACTAGGGTCCCAGTTCTGTCGGGTAGTTTTGGGTAGAAATGTTATAGCTTCTGTTCAGTTTGTGTTTTGTATTGTCTGTTCAGCTTATGTCCCGAGTTGTCTGTTTTCTGCCTCACATTATGCTCTGTTATTTTTGATGTCTATTGTTATAGGTTCAGGCACTGAGAATGTCATGCATACTCGTTTTACTGAAAATCCATGCAAAACTGACTTCTGTACACTGTTTGAAATTTATAAGATAAAATCCGACTGAAATGTATCAGGTTAAGTGTGGGACGGGGACTGGCCCCTCTGGTTTTATCCCTCCTTGGGAATCTGAAAATAATGTCCCCGGCAAGGACCCTCTGGTTTTATCCCTCCCTGGGAATCTGAAAACTGCCGTGCCTGATAGTGCACCCACTGAACCAATTCTCCTATAAGCCCCACTTAATTCTTCTGCCACTGAAATGTAAAGTTCTGTTCTGTCACTGTATTTTGAAAACTGCATGCATAGCATTTTGCATCACTGCATATTGATTTATGTTCTTACTGAGTTTTAGACTCATAGGTGAACTCTCTGATGTAGGTACTGAACCCGAATCTGAGGACTGTGTGCCTCAATCTGATGATCTGACGTAGTTGATGGCTCGAGCTCTCGGGGTAGTTGCTGCAGTTAGACAAATTCTGACCCGAGGTTTAAGTTTTCTGGAAGATTCTGGTTTTTGTTGTAAGAACTTCTGTTTTGGAAAATTCTGTAATCACATGTTAAATTCTGTACTGTCTCTGAAACTCTGAAACAATGCATAGCTTTTGTGTCAATGTTTAAAACCACTGTATTTGACAGTTAAGTTTGTATTCTAGAGGATTCTGGGATTTGTTTGGAATATTTCTGTTAAGTTCATGCATGGATGGTCTCGAATTTTAGAGCTATCCATGCAGTTTGTTTTCTTGAAATCTGTCATTTGTAATGAAGGTCTGAAACCTGTATGCCTTCTGTTGTGCTCGAGAACCATGTTTTGAATTGGTTTGAGAATCTGAGATTGTTATGTTTTCTGTTTTTCTGCTCTCTGTTGGTATGTCTTTCTGTTAAAGAGTTGTCAAATTCTGCCTTGAAAACTTAGTCATCCGCCCCAGTTATATGCCTTAGTCACCCGCCCCAGTCAAAGTCAATTCTGTCGTCCGCCCCAGTTATATGCCTTAGTCATCCGCCCAGTGTATTTGTCTTCCGGCTGACGTCAGCATAAGTCTTCCGCCCAGTTTAAAACTCTGTCTTCCGGCTGACGTCATCCAAGTCATCCGCCCAGTGTATTTGTCTTCCGGCTGGCGTCAGCATAAGTCTTCCGCCCAGTTTAAAACTCTGTCTTCCGGCTGACGTCATCCAAGTCATCCGCCCAGTGTATTTGTCTTCCGGCTGACGTCAACATAAGTCTTCCGCCCAGTTTAAAACTACATCTTCCGGCTGACGTCACCCAAGCTCTTCCGCCCAGTTTTACCCAGCCTCTTTCGCTGAACTCCGTTCATTTTTGTCTTATCTGAATCAATCACTGCTTCTAGTTTTAAACTAAGTCTTCCGTCAGCCGTATGCTAATTTCTGTTCCGTTATCCATTAATGAAACCTGTTTTAAATTTCTACTCCAGAGGACACACTCTCTCTGCGAAGTTTTAAGGTTTCGAAAACGTTCAGATTGTCTCTGATGTTCTGCTCCCTGTTTTGTCTATGTTAAAAAAAAAAAAATAGTCCCCGTTTTCTGTTAACTGTCCCGGAGTGATGGCTCCGATCCCGAACCCCGATCGGGTTCGATTTCGAGCTGTCACAGTTAATCTCAACTAGCCTTTTGAATTTTTTTTTTTTAGTTTTATTCATTTTATAACAACATTAATAACAATCGTAGGAAGGTCAACAAAGTTGAACTAAGACGGACAGACTTTCAACCCGTCGAAAAAAAAAAAGTGAAAAAGCAACATTAAATTGAGCAGAGCGAGATTGATGAAATCGTGTCCTTGTTTCAACTGCTCGTTGTTTGCTTCTTCAACAACATTAATTCCTCACATCAAATCGCAGGAACCAACGCTGAAATTCCTCGTTTTATAGTTCTATTTTGTTCAAAAAAATAAAGAATAACATATTTTTACTATTTATATTTACACTTTGTTTTTTTTACAATGCACCAACGAATAAGCATCACGTTAGAAGTTAAAATATTCAATGTGAAATTAAAAGATAAATCTAACATTAGTTAAAACTAACATTTATTTAGATAAATCTATGATTATCCGTGAATAAAATTATGCCACGTGGTACATTTAGTTAATCTTTACAACAAATATATATGATATGACTATTTAAAATTCACATTAAAATTATAAAGCGAATAAATGGACAAGCAAGATCCACCCTAATATCCATGACTTCGGAGAAGAACAAGAAAGTCCAAAGGATAACCAGTCTTCTTTAGTTCGCTCCAATCTTTACTGAATATGCGAATCCGCCTTGAGCTGCTAACTAATACATATATATATAGATATACATACATAAACATACATACGTATAAATACATATATGTATATATACATACATATAGGTATACATAAACACACATTATACATCCATATAATTGATTGTCCATCTTAGATGATTGCTAATCATCTCGGAAGGCAGAGGTTTAGGGTTTATTGATCTATCGGTAAAATCCACACGCACTGCAGCCAAATGGTTCTCGTTGATGTTGAATGGCATATAAAGTTGTTAAATCCTTCACCGTCGCCTCTCCACCGGCGGGGAGCTCACAAAGGCTCAGAATCTTCCTAAGCTCTCCAAAATTCCAACCAAATACAAATGTAAATCCGTTCACGAGGCGTAGAAAGCTCTAGTTGACTATCTTCACTCAACCAGGTCCTTGCCCTTCATATTTGTCTAACATATTGCCAAGAATTCGCCATTTACGCTCTTCAAGCTCATTTCGAACGTAGAATTCTCAATTAATTTATAAAGTGAAGGGAAACCTTTATAAAGTGAAGAAGAACTTTTATAAATTAATTTTAAAAAATAACAAACAATATTCAATTTACTTGAATATTTTATGTTTACCACATCATTAAAATATAATCTGAAAATTTTCGTGATTTTATAACACTTGTACGATATATTGTAATTTTAGTAAATTATTTTATACAATAACTATAATAAATCATACAAGTGTTATAAAATCACAAAAATTTTCAAATTATCTTTCCATAATGTGGTTAATATGTGGTAAACATTTCAAGTAAATTGAGTATCATTTGGTATTTTTTTAAATTAATTTATAAAGTGGAAAAAATAATTCACGTGTCATTTGCCCCCGTTCTCTGTGTAAAATACAGAATGGGGGATATTGGTCAACCGCCAGATAGAGGTGGGCAGAACCGGCTCGGAACTGACATTTTGGACTGGACCACCGGTTCAAGCCGGTTCTTGGCCGGTTACTGGTGTCATGGAACTGGTCTCGATTCCATGGATCGAGGATCCTTGGACCACAGTTCCCAGTTCAGGAACCAGGCTGTCCCATGGGAGTACCGACCCATAGGTCAGCCCGGTGGAAACAGGTTATTTGACCATGGGTCGGATAACCTAAGGCAGTCAACACTCAGCAAAGGCATACTTCAGATTCAGACTCTGAAGTCTGAACCAGTGAACCTTCTGTCGAGTGTCGACTGAGACTCCCGAGTCCCGACTCTCTCTCCCGACTCCCGCAATCACGCACTCACAAAGTCACTGACGACACTCCAGACTCATGCGCAATCACTGTCACCTCGCTCTCACCGGCGAAACTCCAGTCGGCAGTCACCGACGACACTCCAGGCTGAGTTGTCGTCTACTACTCTGCTTCACTATAGTTTAAAGGAGGTATAAATCTATTTTTTTTAGTATTTAGATTTCAAATTTCAAATTTCACACAATCTGAGAGAGATTTGTGTAATTTACCTTAATTATTAGAAAATTCGAGATAGTCTTCCTCAATCGTTTCGATTTATTTATCATTTTTTTGAAAAAAAAAATCCAAAAGTAATGGGAGGAACCGGTATTGAACCGGTTTGTTCCAAGTTTGTTCGGGCATGGACCCAAAGAATAGGTTTTTGACATGTTTCATGAGCTCCATATTGGGCTGCCCTTGGCCCATGCCTCACCATGGCCCGGACGAGCCTAATCTTGGACCATGATTGGCTAGTGGGGCTTGGTTTTAGACTACAATATAAATACATGGTTAAGTTTTAGGATAAATATCAATTTATCCCCTAAAGTATGGATGTATTTATAGCTGATACCTCAAACTTTAAATTTCATCAATTGACACATTATATTTTGACTCGTTATCAACTGACACCCTCCTAATACTACTTCTATTAAAAATGTTCACGTACACCTCATGTGCCCAATCTATCCACCTTCTTTTACTGTAAATGGAGTTGAAAGAATTCCAACTCCACACAACACATTGATCCCTAATATGAATGGGTTAACGATGGAGTGCCGAGAAACCGGCGATGATACATCACCTCCTTCGCACCATGTAGGGTGCTCATGACGATTTTTAGAGAAAGTCATAATAAGACAGCGAATCAAAGTACAATATGTCAATGGATGAAATTTAAAATTTGAGATATCAGCAAACACCTTCATACTTCAGGAGAAAAATTAAAAGTTACCATAAATATTATAATTCTTAAATTTCAGATAAAATTGATGTTGCCATACCTATTTTTCAGCAAATAACGTTTTGTATATTCTATTATTCTACTCTTTAATCATATTTGTTGACGTGTTAAATGACTATTTGTACAATTAATATATAAAATTATAAATAGTTAATTTATTATACTAATTGAATAATTATTGTTTGACACGTAAATAAATACACAAAGTAGAGTAATAAATTAAATGTAACATTACCCTTTTTTAACAGGTAGTCTGGCGAATGCTTGCCTTAAGTCGCGGAGCTGGAGCGGGCGAGCATGTTGGCCCATGAGTCCAAGTCCAGCAAACTAATCATTGTTTTATTAATTAAATATTTGAAAGATTGATATAAAATTAAATTTATTTTATAACAACTAAATTTTGAAAGATGAACTTTTCAAAAAATGCAAGTAATTTTTGAACAAAAGTATTTTTATTTTTTGATACCAAGTTTTTTAAATTTATGAAATAAGCTATAATAAATCCCAAACAGAGTAATAGAAACTTTGTAACCTAATGAACTGCAAAGCCAATCACTCCAGAGCAAACCATAGTTGATACATCATCTCATACTTCTAACCTAACTCAATTACTTCAGGATACGACGACTGAAAGCCCAGACAGTGAGAACCAAAACTATGATTCCAACGAGAGTGGCCGTCCCTCTCCAAAAATCTCGGAAATAGACGCTCGTCAACGTAGCCATGATTCTGTTCAAAGGGTTGTTGCAGTGATCGACAATGTCTTGAACACATCGATAATAGCATGATTTATGCTCCACAATTTGCTTGCAGAGCGAGTTGAAAAGCTCCGCTACGGCTTTGCTGCTGCCCAGAAAATTAACGATCACCTTCTTGTCGATCAAATGCTCGACGTCTTCCTGGGTATTGATCAGCTTATCCATCAGCCTGACGTAGTTACAGACGTAGACTTCGTTCGGATAATGGCACTGTTCGAACGCCATGAGGTTTCGAAACACGCATTCGGTGGTGTCGTCGACTTCGAGTCGAGGGAGTTTCAGCGTCGGTTCCTCGCATTTCAAGTGAGGAATGCTGTCGAAGAAGCAAGGAAGACATTTAAGCAGCCATGAGCAGTTGAAGCACGGGCAGTGTTTCAACAATCTCGCTTTGCGGAATTTAATGTTGTTTAAATATATTTTTTCGACCGACTCGAAGTTTATTCCGGCTTCGTCCAGCTTCGTTGCGCTGCGTAGATTTTGCAGTCTGCAATCGATTTGTTGCTCGAATTCAAGGCCGTGGCCTGGCGGGCAGTAATAGTATCTCAGTAAGTCAGTGAAATGGAGAACTCCTGAGATTGTTCCTTTATACTTGAGCTGATGTTTCCGCTTCGAAAAAAACTCTCTGGTTAGTTTTAAAAAAGCTGAACTTGTACGGATTGAGCCGTCATCTTTTTTGTCTTCTTTGCAATTACTGGTAAAACAGCAATTGGAACAAAAGGAGCTGGATTTATTGCTCTGATCTTCGAAATCTTTGCTTTCTTGCTCGTTTTGATTGTTAAATTTACACCCAGTTCCAATCATCTTCGCCTCATGTTCTTGGTTTGCAGAGATTGAAGAGAATGCAAAATTATATATTTTTTCCAGTACGAAAAAAGGAAGCTGATTCTCCAGCAAGAGCAAATCAAGCTCCACACTTTTCGCCAGCCATGGCTTGTTATATATATAATCATCTTCGGGTGGTTCCAAGCTTCTCAGCAGAAGCTCGATTATGAAGCTGGCGTCAGTGATAATCATGTCTGCAAAGGGAGTTTTAATCTGAAACGTTCCTGCATAACAAGCTTTTATGTCTTTTTCACATTGTTCATCGATTACGCTCCCGAAAACGTCTCGGGTGTGCCCTGTTCGTCGGCAGAACTGATGGAAATATCGAGATTTGAGCAACTCCATTGGTTTGAGAAACTCCATTGGTTTGAGCTCTGGTCTTCCATGGTGAAAAGGACCGATCGAGACTAGCTGAGGAGTGTAGGCTTCTTCCTTGACATTTCGCAGTCTTCCTGGAACTCTGTAAATGTAGCACTTTGACCATTAAGAATAAATATTATCCGCGGAATCATCTAACAGCAATGGAATATCAATGATCAGCTCATCTTCTTCTTCAGTTTGAGTCCGAGCATTCAACCGATCAGCATCTACTGCAAAATCTGCCATCTTCATCCTCTTTTATCAACCTTTTTTCTCCTCAAGCAAAGAAGAACATAAAGCATTAACAATCTTATACAGACATGGAATCACCAAGAATCAGAGAAAAAAAAAAAACACTTACTTTTCATCAAAACTGGAAGAATCAAAGCAGAATCTCAAAAAATAACAGCCAAACATTACAGTAATCAGAACGAGAAAGGGTAGGAGGAAGAGATGAGATTCTTACACAGCAGCAGCGACATTGAGAGATCTTCAGCTCAGTAGATCAAAGCTTTGAGCAACCATCTCAATCGAAGAGCCCTTTTTAAAGGCTGTTTCTTGTTAAATATCCCTGTGCTTGTTTCTGTCTTCCATGGCGACCACCAGCTTTAGTCTGGGTCAATTGTTTTGCCTTTTCCCATATTTTATTACCGCCACTTACTCCATGACTTTTGAAATACAAGACTGAACATTTATGGGCATTATCTAAATTTATGAAGAAAAAATTAGGAGTTAAATTAAAACAAATTCTCATTTGTAACTTAAAAAACAATATCAGGTGAGGATTGACTACATCGTGACTCGAGTAATATATTTATTTTTTTAAAAAATTTATTAAAATATAAATAATTATTAATATTATAAATTATAAAAATTAATTTATTATAATAATTATTAAACACGTCACTTAATTTTATTAAACTGTTCTAACACTTGATATTATATTTCTAAAATAATCAATTAAATGATTAAAAAATAATAAAAGTAGACAGTGACAAATTTGGTACTATTACTACCAGCTATGTATCATATATTTAATACCAAAATTTAGAAATTTTTTGATTTGATCTTTTATTTTGTTAATTATTTAAAACATTTAACTATATAAAAATATAATAATTTAAAAAAAAATTAATTTTTATTTTTTTAAAATGGCAAACTATAATCAACAAATAGTTTCCTTTATTATTTAATATTATTATGTGAACAGTGGAAGATGAGAAGAGTCCAAATGAACAAAAAGCTTAAAGTTTCAAGGCCAAAAACTACTTTTTGAGAAAGTTCAACGTAAAATAATTGCTATGTTTTGCAACAATGAATTATCTTGTGGTCATCAAACCATCAAAACTCACCAACCAGTACACCCTGGTCAATGATTTAAAATTTTGTTAACGAGAAAAGTTCAGTTGATAATAAAAGAAGTGCATAAAAGGGAATACGTAGAGTTATTCTCTTATACATGTTTTAAGGTAAAACTCAAAAATAAATACGATTATTTCAGCTTAACCCAAACAATATTGTATTAATGGAATCGAAAACTATAAATAAAACCTATATTACATCAATGATTGTTGAAGATTAAGAATTTATAGAGAAGTTTGACCATTTATTTTATAATTGACTTAAAAAGAAGTACAATATTTGGGCAATCATATATTTGGAGGCACTACGGTCAGGTTGGTCCGGGCCGTAACCGGAACTGGCCATTCGAGATTTCAATCCTGGTTGGGTCTCGGTTCCTCCCAACTTTTTTTAATTTTTTTTTTAAATACAATACTGAATACACTGTTTTTTTTAACATAAAAAATACTGAAATTTAAAAAAAAAAATTGTTTTTCTTTCTTCAAAATCATATTTTTTTAATATATAAAATTAATTCAAATTTCTAACCTACAAACTAAATTTAATCCAACTATCAAGTGTAACTTAAAAACAATATCACGTGAGGATTGACTACATCATATAACTCGTGTGATAGCACAACTATCAATAATACGTTAGTAGTGATATATTTATTTTCTTAAAGAAATTATTGAAATACAAATAATTATTAATGTTATTAATATAATAAATTATAAAAAATAATTTATTACAATAATCAATATAGTACCCTTAGTTTTATTTTCATGTGTTAACACTTGGATATTATTTTTATTAAATAATCAATGAAATGATTAAAAAAAATAAAAATAGACGTTACAAATTATGTACTATCACTACCTGACTCGCGTTATTGCTTTAATGATACATTCAATGCATATACCATATATTTAATACCAAAATTTAGAAATTTCTGATTTGATGTTTGATTTTGTCAATTATTTAAAGGATTAAATTCATTTTTATTTTTTTAAAAAAAATCTATTAATTCTAACCAAATAAATTTTAAATTATAAAAAACTTAACAAAAAATTTTGGCGGTTGATCGATATTGTGACGACCCGGACCCGATCGGGGTCGAAGAGCTTAACTCCGGACATTTAAAACGTGGACTATTTTTTTTTTTTTTTTGAACTTTTACTTTTAAAACATTGACAGAGAAAACCTTCTCTAGAATTGAAGACTGAAAGACATATTAAAAGGCATGATAAATTGGATGACATATTTAAAACTGGAAAACAATTAAAATCGGACTACAGAAATAGATGAAAAAAAAAAGGAAGACAGAAGTGGACGACGTTTAACTTTTAGTGAAATGGACGACAGAGATGAAAGGCAGAATGGACAACAGAAATAAAAGACAACAGATTTAGACGGATAATTTGGACGACGTTTGTAACACCCGACATTTTTTGCCATAAAATTATCCATTGAATTATTGATCGGGACTATTTCGCTATTAATATAGTGAATATTTTATTAAAATTGTGGGATGTTTAGTGGGGAAAAACCAAACTAAAGAGTAACCGAAACAACGAACTAAATAACAATTTAGCTGGAAACCAAAGAGGGGCAATTTAGGAAGTAGATTAGGTTTGGTGGGAGTGAGCCAATGGAGGCATGCCACTTGTCCAAATCTTGTGGAAGAAGCCAAATATCACTTTTCTCTTCTCTTCCACGTTAACCTTTCTACTTTCACACTTCTCTTCTCTGTTTCTCTCCACTTCTCTCTGCTTTTTCTCTTCCAGACGACGAACGATCATCGAAGCTCCTCCAATCTCCTCAGCTTCTTTTTATTTCTCTACCTAAGGTAAGCATCTACTAAAGTTAACGAGTTTGGACAAGTTAAAATGTGAGTTTTGTTGAAGTTTAGGGTTAAGATATTTTGGAGAAAAATCACTGTTTTTTGATGAAATCACGTAGGTTAGTTTTCTAGAGGTTTGAATGGAGTTTTGAGCATGTTCTACTAAGTTATTAGTTTGTATTTGCAGCTCTGTTTATTTTTCTTGCGTGGATATTTTAGATTCGTGCATCACCGAGGCAACACAATCAAGACTTACAACTTCACGGATAACAGGTAAGTTCATACGCGTAGGGTGGCCCTTAAGGCCCTACATCACGGAGATACTAGGTTAAAAATGTCGTCGGGTTATCGTTGGGTAGTTAGGTCGATGATTCGACCCTAAGTAAGTTTATTGCCATGCTCAGTGTATGGTTTAGATGTTTTGTTATTCATGTGTATTTTGAATTGTTTTACAGTATGTTAAGTCTCTGCACAATGAATGTTCACACATACATGTTTTTCTCGAAAGTCATGCAAATGTTTTCTGCACACGAAGTTAAGAAAGATAAAATCTGAATGTAATGTATTGGTTAAGTGTGGGACAGGGACTGGCCCCCTGCTCTGACTACTGTAATGTGCTTGAAAGTGCACGGTGCCCGAAAGTGCACCATACTGCGCCAGTTCCCCCAAAAGCCCCAGTTATACTCCCTGCCAGTGAAAAGTAATGTTCTGTAATGTCACTATATTTTTAAAAATTTGTGCATAACATATGCATCACTGCATTTTAATATGTTCTTACTGAGCTTTAGGCTCATAGTTGAACTCCCTGATGTAGGTACGGAACCCGTGGATGAAGATTTTGTGCCTCAGGCCGACGAATAGGTGGCTGGTGGCGTGAGCTTTCAGGGATGGTTGTGGCAACTAGACATATTCCTGACTAGAGAGAGTGAAGTTTTAAAGTTTTGTGTTTATGTTTTAAAAACTTCTGTTTTGGTGAATTCTGGAGATGCATGTCAAGTTCTGTACTGCTTCTGAAATTTTAAAACAATGTATAAATTATGTGTTGATGTTTTTAAAAACCTCTGTTTTTGACAGTTGATTGTATGTTTTGAAATATTCTGGAATTGCTTGAGATTTTCTCTTTTAGGTTGTGCATAGATTTTCTCTGATTTTAGAGCTATCCATGCAGTCTGGTTTCTTAAACTTCTGTCATGTTTTCAGATATGTCCAAATCATGTTTTGAATCGGTTTCTGAAGTTTGAAGCTTTTATGCTTTCTGTTTTCATGTCTTCTGTTTTTATGTCTTTTTGTTAAGTTTCATCCATTTCAGTAAAAGTTAAACAGTCGTCCATTTTGCCTCTGAAAATAGTCGTCCATTCGGCCTCCAGTTTCTGTTGTCTATTTTGCCTTCGGTTTCTGTCTTTTATTCGGCTAAGTGTTATCGTCCATTATAACGTCACTGAGAGTATGCCTGTTATTTTAAAAGTCCAAAGTCTGCCTGTTATTTTAAACGTCCACGCTGCCTTTGGAAATAATCGTCCACGCCTTCTGTAAAATAGTCGTCCATTGTGCCTCCAGTTTCTTTTGTCTATTTTGCTTTCGGTTTCTGTCTTTTATCCGGCTAAGTGTTATCGTCCAAAGTTATCATCCACGATAACGTCACCAAGAGCTTGCCTGTTATTTTAAAAGTTCAAAGTCTGCCTTTTATGTCAAACGTCCACGGTCACTGCCCTTTTATGTCAAACGTCCACAGTCACTGCCCTTTTACGTCAAACGTCCACGGTCACTGCCCTTTTACGTCAAACGTCCACGGTCACTGCCTTTTTGTCAAACGTCCACAGTCACTGCCTTTTTGACAAACGTCCACGGTCACTGCCTTTTATTTTAAACGTCCCCAGTTCGCGATTGTCCACGGCTTCTGTTTGTTCACAGATTTTGCCTTTTTTTTTACACGTCCACGGCTTCTGCTGTCCACAGTAAGTCTTCCACGGCATGATTCCCGTTTCTGTTTTCCAATTTATTAAGTCTTCCACTGCATGTCTGTCGTCTATTTTGCCTCCTGTTTTCCAAAGTCCATTCTGCTCCTTATTTTAAACGCCCAAAGTATTCTGTTTTTCCTGTTTTCATTTCTCCCTGTCTTCCTGCTCTCGTCCAAAGTACTCGTCCAAGTTTTTAATATTCATGTCTTCATGTTTTTCTTCTGCCATTAAGTTCGATTTTTAAATATGTCTTCCAGTTTTCAATTTCAAGAGATGGTTTTCTCTGTGTAACATTTTAAAAGAACAAAAAAGAAAAAATGTCACATTTTAAAACGTCCCAGAGTGAGGGGTTTGGGGGCGTCACAGTTATGGTATCAGAGACACCAGGTTTTAAAAGCGGTTCTGGAGAAATGTCTGGTTGCGCAACCTGCCATGTGAGATCGCTCCACCAACTGTAAATGTTTAAGTTTCTGTACCCGTTCTTGTTTATTAAGTTAAGTTCATTTCATGCATAGGATTTTCCTAGGATGGATAGAGGACGACACAGAGAAGCTGAAGAGAGAGATTTTAGTATCCGGCAATTAACGGAGCTTGCTGCTCGTCAATCCCAGCAATTTGAAATGTTCATGATCGGGAGAGAGTCTGGGAATTCGAGCTCGATTACTTCGGAAGACCATAGTGGTGAAAATTTTAGACGACTCTGACCTCCCGCATTCGACGGGCGACTTACGGATTGAGTCCTTGCCGAGGAGTGGGTTCGAACGATGGAAGATTTGTTTGACTTTGCTAAGGTGAAAGACATAGAGAAGGTCTCTTTTGCCGCGTTATATCTCGAGTGTGACGCTGTCCGGACCTCTATTAATGAGGGGGAGATGCTGTGGGAATCCTTCAAGAAGTTGTTTTATGAAGAATACTTCTACAATGCTGTGTGGGAAAATAAGATATCAGAATTTAACCAGCTTCGACCGACAGGTTCGAGAGCTGACTATGTAAGACAGTTCGAAGCGCTAACCCGTTTTGTCAGCCATCTAGTGAGGGAGAACGAAAGTAAAATCTACCATTTCGTACAAGGATTAAAGGAAGAAATTTATAGAGGAGTGAAGATGTCTGGAGTTCAGGACAAATCATATACGGAGGTGGTTGTCAAAACTTTTGAGGTAGAAGATGAAGAATTCAAGTACAAAAATCAAAGGGAGTACATTGAGAGGTCCCTTAAGGGATTTCAACCATAGCAGCAGCAAAACAAGGGCATGTAGAGGCAAACAGCTGCTAATCAGGACAAAGGAAAAAGACCAATGAGAGCTCCTCAGCTTCCTGTATGCCAGTGCTGCCAGAGAAATCATACGGGTGAATGCAAACTCTTTACTGGCCGTTGCTTCCGATGCGGCAAGGTGGGCCATCAAGTCCGGGATTGCCCAATGCCTGACACGAGACCAAATCGTGCCACCCCAAGGGTCTTTGCAATGATCGAAAATGATGATGACACCCAACACGCGGCAATCACATGTACAATATTGATTTGCAATGCCCCTGCATATACCTTGTTAGATACGGGGGCCACACACTCGTTTGTGGCTAGGGACTTTGTGGTTAGGGAGGAGTTCTGTATTGTACCGTCTAATCAACCCTATAGCGTTATGCTACAATCCAGAGAGTTTATGCACTTCGAGCGAGTTGTACGGGGCGATATAGTGTCATTAGGGGACCAAAAATTGTATGTCAATCATATCATTATCAGTATGAAAGGATACGATGTAATTTTGGGGATGGACTAGATGTTTAAACACCACGCCACCATCAGCTGTGGGTCCGGGTTGTGACTTTTAAGCGCCCAAACGAGAAAGAGTTCTCCTATCAAGCTATACCAAAGACACGCTATATGCCTATTGTATCCTCCTTAGAAGCTCAAAAGCTAATGAGGTCAGGATGTTCCGGAGTTTTAGTCTATGTGGTGGAGACTCAAGGGCAAGGTGATGTGGAACTTTAAGACATCCCGGTAGTTCGAAACTTCTCAGAGGTTTCTTAGACAACTTACCGGGATTGCCACCAGATCGTGAAATTGAGTTTGAGATTGATGTATGTTCTGGTGCTGAACCGGTATCGAAGAATCCGTACTGCATGGCACCAATTGTGCTGAGGGAGTTGAAGACTCAGCTAAAGGAATTGGTGGATAAGGACTTTGTGCGCCCTAGTTTCTCTTCGTGGGGTGCTCCCGTCTTGTTTGTTAATAAGAAGGATGAGTCCCTACGTATGTGTATTGACTACCGTGAGCTGAACAAGTTGACTATCAAGAATAAGTACCCATTGCCGAGGATCGATGATTTATTTGACCAGCTGCAAGGGGCTCGGGTATTCTCAAAAATTGATTTACGCTCAAGTTGAAGGTCAGAGCTGACGATATTCCAAAGACCACATTCAGGACCCGATACGGACATTATGAGTTCTTAGTGATATCTTTTGGGTTGACTAATGCCCCGGCGGCATTTATGGACCTGATGAACAGGATATTCCAGGAGTTCTTAGATAAATTTGTGATCGTCTTCATCGACGACATCCTGGTTTATTTTAGGAGTGAAGACGAGCACGAGGAGCACTTGGCAATTGTACTATCAACTCTGAAACAACACAAATTGTACTCCAAGCTGTCAAAATGTGAATTCTGGTTGAGCAGGATTAATTTCCTAGGCCACGTGGTGTCTGCAGAAGGAGTTTCAGTGGATCCGGCCAAGATTCAGGCTGTGAAAGACTGGCCGAGACCGAGGAATGCCAGTGAGGTGCAGAGCTTTATCGGACAAGCCGATTATTACAGAAACTTTATCAAAGGATTTTTCGTGATAGCAAAACCTAAGGCCAACTTAACGAGGAAGGACATCAAGTTCAACTTGTCTGAAGCTTGTGAGGTGAGTTTTCAGACGCTTAAGCAGAAGTTAACCACTGCTCCTCTGTTGGTATTACTGATTGAAGACGGCAAATTCAGTGTATACTCTGATGCATCCAAGGTTAGTTTAGGATGTATATTAATGCAAGAAGGGAAAGTGGTGGCATACGCATCCAGACAATTGAAGAGTTATGAGCAAAACTACCCCACTCACGACCTGGAGTTAGCGACAGTTGTCTTTGTGTTGAAAGTATGGAGTACAACGTCTTTCGTGTTTCGATGCTGAGATGAATGTGTGCGAGATCTTGCTCAGATTGTGGAACCGGCAGACATTGATATCCATCCGACGCTAACGTATGAAGAAAGGCCTATAAAGATTTTAGATTCTACAATGAAAGTGTTACGCAACAGGGTGATCCCATTGGTAAAGGCTCTATGGCGCAATCATAACGTGGATGAAGCCACCTGGGACAGACGACGGGACATGAGGGATCAATATCCAGACCTATTTGATCGAGCAAATTTTGGGGACAAAATTTCTATTAAAGTGGGTGGATTGTAACACCCGGCATTTTTGGCCATGAAATTATCCCTTGAATTATTGATCGGGATTATTTCGTTATTAATATAGTGAATATTTTATTAGAATTGTGGGATGTTTAGTGGGGGAAAACCAAACTAAGGAGTAACCAAAACAACGAACTAAATAAAAATTTAGTTGGAAACCAAAGAGGGGCAATTTAGGAAGTACATTAGGGTTGGTGGGAGTGAGACAATGAGGGCATGCCACTTGTCCAAATCTTGTGGAAGAAGCCAAATCCCACTTTTCTCTTCCACGTTAAGCTTTCCACTTTCACACTTCTCTTCTCTGTTTCTCTCCACTCCTCTCTGCCTTTTCTCTTCCAGACGACGAACGATCATTGAAGCTCCTCCGATCTCCTCAGCTTCTTTCTATTTCTTTGCCTAAGGTAAGCATCTCCTAAAGTTAACGAGTTTAGACAAGTTAAAATATAAGTTTTGTTGAAGTTTAGGGTTAAGATATTTTGGAGAAAACTCACTGTTTTAGGATGAAAACACGTAGGTTAGTTTTCTAGAGGTTTGAATAGAGTTTTGAGCATATCCTACTAAGTTATTAGTTAGCATTTGCAGCTCTGTTTATTTTCCTTGCGTGGATGTTTTTGGTTCGTGCATCACCGAGGCAACATGATCAAGACTTACAACTTCACGGATAACAGGTAAGTTCATACGCGTAGGGTGGCGCTTAAGGCCCTACATCACGGAGATACTAGGTTAAAAATGTCGTCGGGTTATCGTTGGCTAGTTAGGTCGATGATTCGACCCTAAGTAAGTTTATTGCCATGCTCAGTGTATGATTTAGATGTTTTGTTATTTATGTGTAATTTGAACTGTTTTACAGTATGTTAAGTCTCTGCACAATGAATGTTCTTGCATACACGTTTTTCTCGAAAGTCATGCGAATGTTTGCTGCGCACGGTTTTGAAGTTAAGAAAGATAAAATCTGAATGTAATGTATCGGTTAAGTGTGGGACAGGGACTGGCCCCCTGCTCTAACTGCTGTAATGTGCCTGAAAGTGCACGGTGCCTGAAAGTGCACCCTACTGTGCCAGTTCCCCTATAAGCCCCACTTATACCCCCTTACGAGTAAAAAGTAATGTTCTGTAATGTCACTGTATTTCTGAAAATTCATGCATAACATATACATCACTGCATTTTAATATATTATTACTGAGCTTTAGGCTCATAGTTGAACTCCTTGATGTAGGTACGGAACCCGTGGATGAGGATTTTGTGCCTCAGGCCGACGAATAGGTGGCTTGTGGCGTGAGCTTTCGGGGATGGTTGTGGCAGCTAGACATATTCCTGTCCAGAGAGAGTGAAGTTTTAAGGTTTTGTATTTATGTTTTAAAAACTTCTGTTTTGGTGAATTCTGAATATGCATGTTAAGTTCTGTACTGCTTTTGAAATTTTAAAACAATGTATAAATTCTGTGTTGATGTTTTTAAAAACCTCTGTTTTTTACAGTTGATTGTATGTTTTGAAATATTCTGGAATTGCTTGGGATTTTCTCTTTTAGGTTGTTCATGGATTTTCTCTGATTTTAGAGCTATCTATGTAGTCTGGTTTCTTAAACTTCTGTCATGTTTTCTGATATGTCCTAAAATCATGTTTTGAATCGGTTTTTGAAGTTTGAAGCTTTTATGCTTTCTGATTTTATGTCTTCCTATTAAGTTTCATAATTTCAGTAAAAGTTAAACAGTCGTCCATTTTGCCTCTGAAAATAGTCGTTCATTCTGCCTCCAGTTTCTGTTGTCTATTTTGCCTTCGGTTTTTGTCTTTTATTTGGCTAAGTGTTATCGTCCAAAGTTATCGTCCACGATAACGTCACCGAGAGTATGCCTGTTATTTTAAAAGTCCAAAGTCTGCCTGTTATTTTAAACGTCCACGCTGCCTTTGAAAATAGTCGTCCACGCCTTCTGTAAAACACTCGTCCATTTTGTCTCCATTTTCTGTTTTCTATTTTGCTTTCGGTTTCTATCTTTTATTCGGCTAAGTGTTATCGTCCAAAGTTATCGTCCATGATAACGTCACCGAGAGTTTGCTTGTTATTTTAAAAGTCCAAAGTCTGCCTTTTATGTCAAACGTCCACAGTCACTGCCTTTTTGTTAAACGTCCACGGTCACTGCCTTTTTGACAAACGTCCACGGTCACTGCCTTTTATTTTAAACGTCCATAGTTTCCGATTGTCCACAGCTCCCGATTGTCCACAGCTTCAGTTTGTTCACAGATTTTGCCTTTTTTTTTTTTAAACGTCCACAGCTTCTGCTGTCCACAGTAAGTCTTCCACGACATGATTTCCGTTTCTGTTTTCAATTTTATTAAGTCTTCCACTGCATGTCTGTCGTCTATTTTGCCTCATGTTTTCCAAAGTCCATTATGCTCTTTATTTTAACACCCAAAGTATTCTGTTTTTCCTGTTTTTATTTCTCCCTGTCTTCCTGCTTTCGTCCAGAGTACTCGTCCAAGTTTTTAATATTCCTGTCTTCATGTTTTTCTTCTGTCATTTATTTCTGAAGTCGGATTTTTAAATATGTCTTCCAGTTTTCAATTTCGAGAGATGGTTTTCACTGTGTAACGTTTTAAAAGAACAAAAAAAAATGTCACATTTTAAAACGTCCCAGAGTGAGGCCCTTCGACCCCGATCAGGTTTGGGGGCGTCACAACGTTATCGCCCACGACTTTGGACGATAACTTCGAACGACGTTACCACCCATAACTTTGGAACGATAACTTTGGACGACTATTTAAAGAATAGAATGGACGATGTTAAAACAATAAAGTAGGCTTTTCGGTCGACAAGACACAACACTTGAAGAGCTATGACCCTCAACAAAATCGGTCTAAGTGACCTCGGTAATGAAATCGGTCGAAGTGACCTCGGTAATGAAATCGGTCGAAGTGACCTCAGTGATGAAATCGGTCGAAGTGACCTCAGTGATGCAATCGGTCGATAGATTTGGACAACATATTTGGACAACAGATTTGGACAAAAAGTTTTGGACGACAGAAATAGGGCGACAAGTTTGGACGACAAGTTTGGATGATAGATTTGGACGACAAGTTTGGACGACAGAATTGGGCGACAGAGAAAGTTGGAAGACTTGAAAAAAAAACTCGAAAGACATATATACTCCGCCGATCGATCGGCTACCTCTCTGTTTGACGATTTACTTCTTTTGACACAGAAAGCTTTAAACCCCAAGAACCCGATTCAAAACATAATTTTAGACATGTTTGAAAACATGACAGAAGTTCAAGAAATCTAACTGCATGGATAGCTCTAAAACACTAGACAATCCATGCACAACCTAGAGAAATCCCAAACGATTTCAATACATTTCAGGATGCAACTGTCAGCACAGAGTTTTCAAAATATCAACACAATACCTATACATTATCCAGAATTCTCAAGAACTATACAAAACTTGACATACACTTCCAAACTATCCCCATAGGATCAAAATATGTCTGGCTGCCACAACCAACCCCCGTAAGCTCATCCCGCCAACAACACCTACTCATCGGCCTGAGGCACAAAATCCTCATCCACGGGGTCTGTACCTATATCAGGGAGTTCAACTATGAGCCTAGAGCTCAGTAAGAACATACAATGCAGTGATGCATATGCTATGCATGAACTTTTGAAATACATGTACATTACATAACATTACGTTCAAGTGGACAGAAGGTATAAGTGAGGCTTATAGAGGAACTAGTGCAATAGAGGTGCACTGTTAGGCACATAACAGGGGTGCACTTTCAGGCACAGTACAGGGATACATTACAGGAATACATAATAGGATGCTAGTCCTCATCTCACACTTAACTATACATTACATTACAAGTTTTATCTTTTTTAACTTCAAACCTAGTGCATAAAACATTTACATGACTTTCACGAAAATATGTATGCATGAACTTATATGGTGCTTAAACATAACAAAATAGGCGACATAATAACAAAGAAAGACATATAACATAAAACATTTAACTTAGAACGTAATTTACGACCTAGCTACTCGACCACAACTCAGACAAACAAAAACCTAGTATCTCCGTGCTGTAGGGCCAAACCTACGCATATGAACTTACCTGACGTCCGTGAAGTTGCAAGCTTTGTTCGTGTTGCCACGGCGAGTCACGAACCTATAATATGCACGTTAAAAAAATATAAACGAGTTGCAAAAATGCTAACTAATAACTTAGTAGGATATGCTCCAAACTCCATTCAAACCGTTAGAAAACAAACTAACGTGTTTTCGTACAAAAACAACGAGTTTTCTCCAAAATATCTTAACCCTAAAACTTCAACAAAACTCACGGATAACTAGTCCAAAATCGCTAACTAGATTAGAGGGTTACCTTAGATGGAGAAATCGGAAGAAACTGAGGAGATCAGAGGAGCTTCGATAATTGTTCATCGTCTGGAAGAGAAAAGGCAGAGAGGAGTGGAGAAAAACAGAGAAGAGATTCACGTAGGAGTGAATCCCAACAGAGTTTTAAAACATCAACTCAAATTCTGTACATCGGTTTTAAAATTTCAAAAGCTATATAGGATTTGACATAACTTTCAAAAAAATATATTCTCACAGGAATAACATTTGTCTGACTGCAGCAACAAATCTCCATGAGCTCGATCCGCCAACTTCACCTACTCATCAGCTTGAGGCACAAAATTCTCATCTGGAGAATCCGTACCTACAATCAGGGAGTTCAACTATGAGCCTAGAGCTCAGTAAGAACATGAAATACATTGATGCATATGCTGTGCATGAACATTTTCAAATACATGAACATTACATTACATTACGTTTCACTGGACAGGAAGGTATAAGTGGGAGGAAGAGCTGCACAACAGGAGTACATGCCACAACAGGACATGACAGGAGTACATGACAGGATGCTAGTCCTCATCCACATTTTAATTTTCACAACTTCAAATCTGGTGCTGAAAACATTTACATGGTTTTCAAGAAAAACGTGTATGCATGAACAGATACGGTGCTTAAACTTAACATGTACAGGCGAAAGGATAAAACCAAACATGAAACAGAACAAGTTTTACTTAGAACATAACCTACGACCTAACTACCCGAACCCCGAACCTAGTACCTCCGTGCTGTAGGGCCTTAAGGGCCAACTAATACGCATGAACTTACCTGGCATCCGTAGAGTTTGCAATGCCTTGCACGTACGTCCACGGCGATTCACGAACCTAAATTACGCGCAATTGAACCGTTACTCACATTATGTACGTGCTATTTAACGAACTAAGTAAAAACATAATTCAAACACCATTCGAATTGCTTAAAACCAATTTAACTACTATTTTAGACATTTTATCAAACACATTATGGGCAAAATTTCAATCTCAAATTCCTCACAAATCCGACTTTTGTTTTCGATGATTTAGCAGGCATCGGAAAGCTTATCACGCCAAGATTAATACGAAATCATTAATTCATGGAAACGAAAATAGAAACCAGCCAAAACAGCAATATTCATGGGTGCCTTAGAAAATGCCGATTTTTGATTGAGTTTTCTGATTTTTCATCGAACAAGTCTAGTTTCTCCTTAATTTATCTATTCAAACTCTTAAATAAAATCCTAATATGATTTCATATAAAATTGACGGGTTTTCTCCCAAAACCCTAACCCTAAACTTCAACGAAACTAACGAATAACTACCCTAAACTTGATAACTAGGGTAGAGGATTACCTTAAACGAAGAGACGGAGAAAAACCGGAAGAGACGGAGGGCTGAAACGTCGGTATGGAGAGGAGAAGGAGGGTTTGTCGCTGGAAGAGAGAAAGAAACAGAGAGGGAGAGGAATGAGGTGAAAAAGAGAAGGGGAAAGAAAATAAAAAGGGGGAAGTCACGTGGGAGGGGAGGGCAGAGGAAAATAAGCAGAAGAAAGAAGAAAAGAAAAGAATAAAAAGAAAAAGGAGGGAAAAGGGGGAGGGGTGATATGGCGCAGAGAGAGAGAGAGAGAGAGAGAGAGAGAGCGCACGGGTTGAGTTTCGGAATCTTGTTTAAAATCTCGAAATTTCCTTCTTCCACCAAATATCCTAATAAATTTCTAGGGCACGAAACTTCACGCTCGCGCAACGGCCTTAAATTTAAATATTTATGAATTTAACCTTAATAGGCGAAACACCAAAATTCCAGGCGTTTGACTTCTCCTTCTCGTTCCATTTTTCTTAAACCCTTAATATTCTCAGCGTCCAAATTCTAACAAAATATTCATTATCTTTCAAGCGAATTTCTTCAATTCAAATAAAATTAGGGACAATTACGTGATCAAAAATGCCGGGTGTTACATATGCGATGTCACACTGGGTGTTACGTGTGACACCGATAATTAATGCAATGATGGACAATATAAATATGCAGAAATAAATTAGACAGGAGGTTGGTAACGCAGTTCAGTAATTAGCCTACGTCTGCAGGGCCACGCCCAGATATAAAAACATTTCACGAGTTAACAAAGTTACAAGACAATCGGACTTGTACAAATAAAGACTCCCTCTTATCTTTGTTGCCGCCTCTTTCTAACTTCCCCCATGAAAGTATTTTTGTGAGCTCCCCTCGACTTAAGATCAATCTCTCCCGAGACCTAGAAAGCAACAAGATCCCCTTGTTGCTTGCGACTCCTCTCGAAATCCATGTTATTGCAAGATCCCTTTGCCCACGATCAAGAACGACAAGCTCCCCTTGTCAATAAACAGAACTCCTCCCGAGTTTGAATGCAGCCTCCTCCCGAGACTGAATTTCAATGAAGAATCAGAAGACTGCCTCCTACGACACCGTCTATAACACCAGAGCGTTGCCTTCGGATGCAATAAATCAACACACTCCGATAATTGATTAAATCCTCAGAATAAGAAGAGTGTGTAAAACAATCACAAACCCATACGCAGAAGTATAGAGAGTGAAAGAAAACGATGGCTTGCAAAAACGAAGAGACCTTCTCTCTTGAACAACCAAAATTCCGTCAATTGTTTCCAAAGAAACAAATCCTTAAATGTCATTGGTAACTTCCATATCTTCAATTTAATTCAGTTACCAAAACAGATTTAATGCCACAAGGAATAAGGATACCTAATCTCATAAAAACGGTTGTGTGACACCACATGTGATATTTTAAGAATGTATCTTCAACAGCTTAGATATTGATCGAAAAACTTAGGAAAGCATCCCCTTAATCATGTAATCTCGAAGCCTAATAGATTTCAACAAATCTCTATTAAATCAGATTACCAAAACACAGTTTTCCAAAAAATAAGTGCCTTTAGATTTTTTCAGCAACTTTGCTAATATTCACGTTTCTTTATTTTTCTCTTCAACAGAATCTTCATGATCTTCAATATGTATCCATCAATAATCTGAATATAATATTTCTTGATTACCAAGAAATAAATTATCACTTTGGAAAATAGTGGATAAAATATTATCTCCATAAATATAGTTTGCCAAAAAATCAATGCTAACATAATGCAATATATTTGCATTTACAGAAACTTTCTGAAATTCCGAGGGTGCGATCTGAATTTGGTTTCTGGGTATCCAATCTCTGGGTAATGTAAAATTAACAGGTTGGTCGGCGGAGTTATAATCGAACGGAAAGAAAGAGGGAAAAGGGAATAGAGAAGGGTAATTTGGAAAATTTAATGTTAATTGAACGAAAAATTAAACGGAAAGGTTTGAAATGCAAACGACGTATATGATATGTATGATTGAAAAAAAAAACGTTAGAGACCAAATGACAAATGACCCCATACGATAGGGTCTGAATTAAACTTTTTCTTAATTTTAAAAAATATCAAACGATATCCAATTTACTTGAATATTTTACCACATCATGGGAATATAATCTGGAAATTTTTGTGATTTTATAACATTTGTACGATATATTGTAATTTTAGTTAATTATTTTATAATAAATTATACAAGTGTTATAAAATCACAAAAATTTTCAAATTATCTTCTCATGACATGGTAAACATGTGGTAAAAATTTCAAATAAATTGAATATCGTTTGGTATTTGTTTAAAATAATTTATAAAGTGAAGAAAATAATTCATGTGTCATTTGCCCCCGTTCTATGTGTAAAATACAGAACGGGGGATACCAGTTGTAACACCCGGCATTTTGCCATGTAAATGTTTTCCCCGATAAATTATGTGGGATTAAATAGGTATTAATGCAAGGAGTATTTTTGTCAGAAACCAAAACGACGGTGTTTGTAGAATTTAAATTGTGGAACAAAAACCAAACTAAGTGTGATTAAAATGAACCAATTTGGTTGTAAACCAATGAAAGGGCAAAGTTGGCACTCAATTAAGGTGGTTGGGAGTAGGCCATTGGTTGGTTGCCATGTGGCAACTTGTTGAAGAAGACAACCTTCTTCTCCTCTCCTCCTCACTCTACGTAAAAACCTTCACTTCTCCTCTGTTTTCTCTCTGCCAGGCGACAAAAGTTCACCCAAACACCTTTGATCTCCTAGGGTTTTCCTTGTTTTCTGCCTAAGGTAAACATCTCTCAATGCTAACACATTTGGACAAGCAAAAAGTATGCGTTTTGCTGAAGTTTTAGGTTAGGATATTTAGGAGAAAACTCTCGAGTTTTGTATGGAAACACATTGTTGTTTTCTACCAGTCTGAGTGGAGTTTTCTGCATAAATTTCCAGGTTATTTGTTAGCATTGCAGCTTGTTTTATACCTCTTCATGCATGCTACAGATCCAAGCATTCCAGGGACATTCGAGCATCTGACACCGCAGCAATCAGGTAAGTTCATACGTTTATGTTGGCCCTTATGGCCCTACAACTTGGAGGTACTAGGTATGGTTTGGGTAGATAGGTTCTAGGTTATGTTTTAAGTTAAACATGTCTCTGTTATATTCTGTTTCCCTGTTGTACCCATTCTGCCATCTGTGAATGTTAAGTATCGCACTTATCCATGCATACACGTTTTCCAGTAAAATCATGCAAATGTTTTCAACACTGGTTTTGAAGTAAGTAAGATAAAATCTGTAATGAAATGTGCGGTTAAGTGTGGATGAGGACTGGCATCCTGTCAAGTACTCCTGTTATGTCCTGAAAGTGGCATGTACATCCTGTTGCGCCAGCTCCTCCTCCCACTTATACCTTCCTGTCCAGTGAAATGTAATGTAATGTAATGTTCCTGTATTTGAAACGTTCATGCATAGCATATGCATCACTGCATTTATTCTGATATGTTCTTACTGAGCTTTAGGCTCATAGGTGAACTCCCTGTTGTAGGTACGGATCCTGTGGATGAGGACTTGGTGCCTCAGGCCGAGGTGTAGGTTGCTGTTGGCGGATCGAGCTCTCAGGGTTGGTTGCTGCAGTCAGGCAAAATTCTGTATGGAAGTTTATGTCTTTAAAGTAAAGTTCATATTTGTAAACTTTTTGGATGTTTGAGGTTCTGTTTTAAAACCCTGTTGTAGTCTTGTGTTTTATTTTGAAAGTTTTGTGGGAAATTTTGAAATGTATAAGTCCTGTTGTTGGTGTATTTTTAAGCCTCTGTATTTGACAGATTGTATCCATATATTTTAAATGTTTTGAAAACATTCTGGAACTGCTTGAGTTCTCCATTTTCAGGTCATGCATGGATAGTCTCAAATTTTAGAGCTATCCATGCAGTTTGTCTGCTCGAACTCCCGTCATTTGTAGAGTATGATTTCAAAACTTTGTTTCGGAATCGGGTTTGAGGGTCTGAAGCCCTTATGCCTCCTGTTTGATGTTCCCTGCCTGTAAGTCTTTATGTTAAAATTTGCTAAGTTTGTCACAAATTTCATCTTCCGGTCACTATTCACAATTTTTGTCTTCCGGTTGACGTCATCTTCTCTTCCGATGACGTCGGCATAAGTCTTCCGCCCAGTTATAAATTTTGTCTTCCGGTTGACGTCATCTTCTCTTCCGATGACGTCGGCATAAGTCTTCCGCCCAGTTATAAATTTTGTCTTCCGGTTGACGTCATCTTCTCTTCCGATGACGTCAGCATAAGTCTTCCGCCCAGTTTATAACTTTGTCTTCCGGTTGACGTCATCTTCTCTTCCGATGACGTCGGCATAAGTCTTCCGCCCAGTTATAAATTTTGTCTTCCGGTTGACGTCATCTTCTCTTCCGATGACGTCAGCATAAGTCTTCCGCCCAGTTTATAACTTTGTCTTCCGATGACGTCAGAACGTCTTCCGGCTGACGTCATCACCTTCTGCCGATTACGTTTACTGCCTGCCGATTCCGTTAGCTGCTCCCATCTGCCGATGACGTCATCACATCTTCCGATGACGTCATCACCTTCTGCCGATTACGTTTACTGCCTCTATCTTCCGATGACGTCAGAACATCTTCCGGCTGACGTCACCACCTTCTGCCGGCTTCGTCTGTTGTCTGCCTCTTCCGATGACGTCATCCACTGATTTCTCCTCCGGTTCCGTTTAAAACTACATATTCCGCCAGTTTTATGCTATTTCTGTTCGGTTATCCATTTATGAGACCTGTTTGTTTTCCATTCCAGAGAACTCTGTCTTCCCCTGTAAATGTTTTCGATTACCCACTGCAGTTCTCCCTCTCTGTTCACTGTTTTGACTGTTCTATTTGTTCAAAAAAAAAATAGTCACTGTTATTTCCTGTAAATGTCCCGGAGTGACGGCTCCGATCCTGGAACCCGATTCGGATCCGGTTTCGGGCTGTCACACCAGTCAACCCCCAAATAGGGGTGATCAGAACCAGCCCGGAACTGACAAACTGAACCGGACCACCGGTTCTTGGACGATTACTGGTGTCATGGAACCGGTCCCCGTTCCATGGATCAAGGAACCTGGGACCGCGGTTCCCAGTTCAGGAATCAGGTTGTCTCATGGGAGTACCGACCCATGGGTCAGCCCGGTGGAAACGGGCTATCTGACCATGGGTCGGATAACCTAAGGTAGTCAGCACTTAGCAGAGGCAGACTTCATATTCAAACTCTGAAGTCTGAACTAGTGAACCTTCTGTCGAGTGTCGAATGAGACTCCCGAGTCCCGACTCTCTCTCCCGACTCCCGCAGTCACGCACTCACATAGTCACCGACAACACTCCAGGCTCATGTGCAATCACCGTCACCTCGCTCTCACCGGCGAAACTCCAGTCGGCAGTCACCGGCAACACTCCAGGCTGAGTCGTCGTCTGCTACTCTGCTTCACTATAGTTTGAAGAATGTATAAATCCTTTTTTTTTAGTATTTAGATTTCAAATTTCACACAATCTGAGAGAGATTTGTGTAATTTACTTTAATCATTAGAAAATTCGAGATAGTCTTCCTCAATCGTTTCGATTTATTTATCATTTTTTTGAAAAAAAAATTACAAAAGTGATGGGAGGAACAGGTACCAAACCAATTTGTTCCAAGTCTGTTTGGGCTTGGACCCAAAGAATTGGTTTTTGACATGATTCATGAGCTCCATATTGGGCTGCCCTTGGCCCATGCCTTACTAAGGCCCAGACGAGCCTAATCTTGGACCATGATTGGCTAGTGGGGCCTAGTTTTGGACTACAATATAAATACATAGTTAAGTATTAGGGTAAATATCAATTTGTCCTCTAAAGTATGGATGTGTTTATAACTGATACCTCAAATTTTAAATTTCATCAATTGACACATTGTATTTTGACTCGTTATCAACCAACACCCTACTATTATTACTTTCATTAAAAATGGTATTGTTCACCTTACGTGCCCAATCTATCCACCATCTTTTACTGCAAATGGAGTTGAAAGAATTCCAACTCCACACAACACATTGATCACTAATATGAATGGGTTAACGATGGAGTGCTGAGAAACCCAATACTCGGCGATGATACATCACCTCCTTCGTACCATGTGGGTTGCTCATGACGATTTTTAGTGAAAGTAGTAATTGTGTCGATTGATAACGAGTTAAAATACAGTGTGTCAGTTGATAAAATTTAAAATTTGAGATATCTGCTGCAAACACATTCATACCCTAGGGGAAAAATTAATAGTTACCATAAATATTATAATTCTTAAGTTTCAAGCTAAATAGTAATTGTCATACCTATTTTTCAACAAATAACGTTATATATACTCTATTATTCTATTATCTAATCATACTCTTTGACGTGTTAAATAATTATTTGTGTAATTAATATATAAAATTATAAATAGTTAATTTATTATATTAATTGAACTAATTATTGTTTGACACGTAAAAATGTACAGAGAGTAGAGTAATAGATTAAATGTAATATTACTCTTTTTCAACAGGTAGTCGGGCAAATGCTTGCCTTAAGTCTCGGAGCTGGAGCGGGCGAGCATGTCGGCCCATGAGTCCTAGTCTGGCAACTTAATCATTGTTTTATTAATTAAATATTTAAAAGATTGATATAAAAATAAATTTATTTTATAACAACTAAAATTTGAAAGATGAACTTTTCAAAAAATGCAAGTAATTTTTGAACAAAAGTATTTTAATTTTTTGATACCAAGTTTTTTAAATTTATGAAATATGCTATAATAAATCCCAGACAGAGTACTCAAAACTTTGTAACCTAATGAACTGCAAAACCAATCACTCTAGAGCAAACCATAGTTGATATATCATCTCATACTTCTAACCTAATTCAATTACCTCATTAAACGCCGACTGAAAGCCCAGACAGTGAGAACCAAAACTATGATTCCAAGGAGAGTGGTTGTCCCTCTCCAAAAATCTCGGAAATAGACACTTGTCAGCATAGCCATGATTCCGTTGGATTATACACCTGCTGATCCACAAACATATAGAAGCAAGAAGAAGATGAAGACCAGAGAGAGAGAAGGCGCCGGATGAAAAGGGTTTCACTGTATGAATTTGAAAACTCTAGTACAAAGTACAAATAGATGAAAAAATGTAATGATGAGAAAAGGTAAAAGGGAAAAGACATTAGTTACACTTTCTAACTAAATGGTGTAAACCTAACTACATATGTTAATACCCCCCCTCAAGATCAAGGCCGAAGACCGAAGATCTTGGAGAGAAAACTGTTGAACAGGGCCGGAGGTAAAGGTTTGGTAAGGGCGTCGGCCAATTGATTGCCCGAATGAGTGAATTTGACCAATAGCCGCTTTTGAAGCACTTTTTCGCGAACGAAGTTGTAGTCGATTTCCACATGCTTGGATTTGGAGTGCAGGACGGATTAGAAGCCAGATAAGTAGCGCTGAGATTGTCACAGAGTATGATGGGTGGAGCGGGGAGAGTAATACCAAGTTCCTGTAATAGTGACTGTATCCAAAGGATCTCAGCTGCACCGTTTGCAACACTGCGATACTCGGATTCCATGCTGGAACGCGACACGGCTTTCTATTTAGTAGAGGACCAAGAGACAAGATTCGTACCGAGAAAGATACAGAAACCACTGGTGCTCTTGAGGTCATCCGGGCAGGAAGCCCAATCAGCATCCGTATAGCAAGTTAAGTGAATAGTGGCAGAGGGCCGAAAAGAGATGCCGAGAGAGAGTGTACCTTTAAGATAGCGCAAGATGCGCTTGACGGCTTGCCAATGAGCGTCAGATGGGGCATGCATAAACTGTATTGACTGCAAAAGCGATGTCGGGTCGCGTGAGGCAGTAATACTGTAAGCCACCAACGATGCTACGGTACAAAAAACCATCCGGTAGGGGGGGTGCCAGACTGAAAAGAGATGACTGGTCCAGCCACCATTGGAGTCAGAACAGGTTTACAAGAGGCCATATGAGCTCTATGGAGAAGATCCATGATATATCAGGACTGAGAAAGATGCATAGTAGTCGAAGTCTGAGTGACAGAAATGTCCAGAAAGTACGATAGACGTCCGAGATCCCGGACTTTGAACTGAGAGTGCAGATAGTGTAGGAGCTCCTCTAACAAAGCTGGGGAATCACCTGTCAAAAAGATATTATCCACATACATGAGCATAATGATAACAGAAGATGGGGTCCGACGTATAAAGAGTGATGAATCAGACCGTGATGCGGAGAAACCCCAATTGAGTAAAGCAGTATGAAGTTTGGTGTACCAGGCTCTCAGAGATTGCTTAAGTCCGTAGAGGGCTTTATGTAATAAGCAGACATCAGACGGAGATAAGGAATCAATGAACCCGGGGGGTTGTTGCATGTAGACCTTCTCAATGAGATCACCATGGAGAAAAGCATTGCTGATGTCAAGTTGTTTAATAGGCCACTGAGAAGACACTGCTAAAGAGAGTACGAGACGAACAGAAGTGGGTTTAACTACTGGGCTGAAAGTCTCTTCATAATCAATGCCTTCAGTTTGATCATATCCCTTGGCTACAAGACGAGCCTTATATCGAGAGATCGAGCCGTCGGGATTTAACTTTGTTTTGAAGACCCACTTGCAACCGATGATTTTGGCACCGCATGGAGGGGAAACCAAAGTCCAAGTATGTGTTTGCTAGAGGGCAGAGAATTCCTCTCTCATGGCTGCAAGCCAATGGGGGCATTTGGCGGCTTGGGCAAAGGTTCGGGGTTTGGGTGTAGGCTCTAGAAGGAGGGCGCCTAGCTTAAAGACGCCGGCTTTGGCTCTGGTTGTCATTGGGTGGGTATTTGTAGGTGGAGGGTGAGGTAGGGTTATGGCGACGGGTCGGGAGTTAGGTAGAGGCATGATGGAGAAGGGTAGGGGAGGAGAAGGAGGAGGATCGGGCATAGGTAAAATAGAGGGAACTGATAGTGGGGTTGATGTAGTGACAGCGGATGAAGGTGGATGAGGTATGTAAGGGAGAGAGAGTTCGAAAGGGGAAGGGATGGAGATAGGTTTGGCAATGGAGGCAAAAGGAAATTGAGACTCGACAAAGGTGACATGGCGGGAGATATAAAATTCTTTTGACTTGGGTTCAAGACAGAGATAACCTTTGTGGTGGAGACTAGGGCCAAGAAAGACACAAGGACGAGAACGGGGTTGGAGTTTGTGCCTATTGAACGGCTGTTACGAAAAATCGTGATACGCAAGTGCACGTGTCGCAAAAGTAATAAAGTGTGTATAAGTACGAGTGTCGATCCCACGAGGAATAATTATGTTAAATATTGAATATCTAATTTTCAGTTTAATTTGAAAAGAAATAATAATTGGTTTTTTTTGGATTTTAAACTAAAATAATTCAAATAAAAATCAAACAACAATTTAAATAAAAGAGTAAGATTATATGATGAGAAAATCCAGGGTTCCGATTTCACTTAACTAATCCTATTTATTAAACCTAATTCAAGTAATTAATTCCTATTCTGTCGTGTTGATGGCAATTTCACGAAAATATTTATTAATCTCTCTCGAGCAAAAACAAACTTATTCAATTAACGAATTATCACCTCTCGGTCTCTAATCCTGAGAATTAATTGAATACATTAAGATCAAGAAATTATAATACCACTCAAACGCTCTAACTATCTCTAGTCTAGGGTCCTTTTTAAGGCAAACTATTCAGTGCACGGTTAAATTCTCCGTTCTCGCATCCCGAATCAACCCTAAAGTACTTAGTTTTGGTGATCAAGCAAACCTAAGTATTACGTTCAGAATAGATTACTCAACACAGATAAAGAACAGAAAATTAAATACTTGAATCAAGAAAAATAAACAATCATAGTAAAGCTACATCGAAACCCTAGAACGGGAAGATTAGTTCATACTAGAAAAATAAACAACAATAATACTAAATAGTTGCATAATTAAACAGTGAAAGGAAAAAGAAAAGAAAATTGAAAATATCCTGATCGCCGACGAAAATCGCCTCTGAATTGCTCTCAGTCGCCGCCTAATTGTTCTCTTCCGACTCCAGGATCCCTCCTCAATTTAGGTCTGCTCCAGGTTTTTAATGTGGTTTTTCAGCCGATCAATGGGTGAGATTAATTCTGACTTAAGATAAACGGCTCGGATTAAAACACGTCCTCTTTCCATATTAAGAATTTTGATCAGCGATCGATCTCTGCCAGAATCTAGAGATCGATCGCGGCATCTCTTTATTTGCAAACATGTCTTGTGTATCGATCTTCAAATATGTGGCGATCGATCTCTGGAATTTCATAGAGATCGATCGCTGCTTTCTTTATGGAGATTGGAGATTGATCTCTGCTGCTTTCAAACTTCCTTCTCTTTATGCATGGCGATCGATTTCTGGATAACATAGAGATCGATCGCCTCTTCTTTAACTTTACATTTTAATTCTTTTTCACCTCTTTTACCGCCGCCTGTTTTAAATATAATATCTGCACATTTGCACAAAATATATCAAATTCATTTAAAACACTTGAGAAAAACTTATCAACTCAAGTATAAAAAGGTATAAATAAGTATGTAAAATACACACTTATCAACGGCCGAAGAAGAGGAAAGCACAGACAACCAAAAACACGAAGTGATAAGTAATCGGGAATTTTATGGAGGAGGGATTCATATGGCGATGTATGTTGAAGAACAAGAGTGGGAAGCAGATTGATTAAGGTGGCAGCATGAATGAAGGCATAAGGCCAGAAATGGAGAGGAACGGAGGAATGAAAAAGGAGAGCAAGGCCCGTCTCGACAACATGACGGTTTTGGCGTTCAGCTCTACCATTTTGATTTGTAGTATATGGACAGGAGACATGATGGTGAATACCGAGAGGTGTGAAGAGGGGGTGAGGGCCTGAAATTCACCACCCCAGTCGGATTGAACAGTTTTAATTTTCGCATTGAATTGTGTTTTAACAAACTGATAGAAATGAACAAAGGTGTTGTACACATCACTTTTTAGTTTTAAAGGAAAGAGCCAAGTAAAACGTGTACAGTCATCCACAAATAAGACAAAATATCGAACACCAGTAATTGTGCACGAGACAAAATATCGAACATCAGAATGTACAATATCAAAAGGGAATTGTGCATGAGATTGAGAAATAGAAAAGGGAAGCTGGTGGCTCTTGTTCATTTGGCAAGAGGTACAAAAAAGTGGGTTTTTGGTTGGAACAGACACATTACAGGTTCGGAGAACCTGGTGCATCACTGAGGAGGATGGGTGCCCTAAACGGTGATGCCAAAAGTTTTCCATTGCAGGGGAAGATCGAGCTTGGAGCAGCAAAAGAGGGGCGACAGATGGAGTGTGATAAAGACCATTAGTGAGATAGCCATGGAGCAGCGTCTGGCGGGTGGTCCGATCCTTAACAAAAAAGGAATTCGGGTGAAATTCAACAAACACGGAATTATCTCGACAGAGTTTAGAAACACTTAATAGATTGTGAGACAAAGCAGGGGAGTGATAAACATGCTGCAAGGTGAGGGAACGGCTAAGGGCCGGAATAGTGGTAGAACCAAAAGTAGAAAGGGGTAAAAGATTACCTTCGGCCGTGGCTACTTGTGACGGGGAGGAGAGAGGCTGAGGGCAGCTGAGGAGATGAGAGTCCGGCGTGAAGTGATGGGTTGCGCCGGAGTCAAGAACCCAGTTGCTGGCCGGCGACGGGAAAGGGGTAGGGAGAAGGCTGGGAGAATTATGGCGAGGAGCAGAGGGGAATACGGGTGAGGTGAGAGGGAAATCTGGGCGGGCCGGGTCAGGTGAAGGAGGGAAGAAGTCTGGGCGGGTAGAAGAGGGTTGATAAGTGGGCTGGGGTGAATGGGATTCGGGTAGGAAATAGGTAAAATTGGCTTGGGCTGGATAATAGGCATGCTGTGATGCTGAAGGGAGCTGATAACAGCGCAGGGCCGAGTGGCCCGGTTTATTGCAAATTTGGCAGCGAAGACGATTGGGCTGCGTGGGCCGATTGGGTCTCCACTGCCCGGCCTGCTGAAAAAAGTCTGAACCACTGTGAAACGGGGCAGGTGAGACTGGAGGGCGAGCAGAGAAGTTTGAACGAGAGATCCACGGCGGCCGGGAGGGGCGCTGAGAGACGAAGTGCGCTTACATCTGAGCCGGCGTCGGAATTTGAATGACGGAGTTTTGTTTTTTCAGCCGGAAATCAAAACTTTGGAGTTGACTCTGGACTTCTTCCAGCGAAGGTTCATTAGCGCAATTGGTAACCGAGGTCACGAACGCGTTGTAGTCGCTGCCCAGACCGTTGAGAAAATAAATAATTTTGTCTTTGTAGCTGATTGGCTCGCCAACTGCCGCAAGTGTATTGCAGAGGGCAGTGAACTTCTGGGAATAGCTGGTGGCTGAGAGGCCATCTTTGGAGAGGGAGTGTAGCTGACTTCTTAGATCCGTAATGCGAGCCATGGAGGAGGAAGCAAAAATGCGTTCCAGAGCAGACCAAACTTCACTGCCATTGGAGAAAGCTACAATCTGAGGAAGGAGATCCACAGACAGGGAGGCAAAAATCCAACTCGTGACGATTCGGTTGTATCAGTGCCAGAGGGTGTAGTCGGGGTTGAGTTGGGTGGAGGTGGCATCCAGAAATTGGGGAGGTGAGGAGGAGGAGGGATCCAGGAGATGTTCGATACCGTTGGCAATGACGACATTGAGGAGCTGCGCCTTCCAGACGAGATAGTTCGAGGTGTTGAGTTTACCTGTAAGAGTTTGGTTTACTGTTGGTAAGGGAGGCAGAGGGAAGGGATTGGAAACCGTAGGAGAGGGTGTGGGAGAGGAGGGAACATTTGAACTGGAGGCAGCTATTTCTAGCTTGATAGCTCTGATACCACGTTGGATTATACACCTGCTGATCCACAAACATACAGAAGCAAGAAGAAGATGAAGACCAGAGAGAGAGAAGGCGCCGGATGAAAAGGGTTTCACTGTATGAATTTGAAAACTCTAGTACAATGTACAAATAGATGAAAAAATGTAACGATGAGAAAAGGAAAAAGGGAAAAGACATTAGTTACACTTTCTAACTAAATAGTGTAAACCTAACTAATAGATTCTGTTCAAAGGGTTGTTGCAGTGATCGACAATGTCTTAAACACATTGATAATAGCATGATTTATGATCCACAATTTGGTTGCAGAGAGAGTTGCAAAGCTCCGCCACGGCTGTGCTGCTGCCCAGAAAATTAACGATCACCTTCTTATCGATCAAATGCTCGACGTCTTCCTGGGTATTGATCAGCTTATCCATCAGCCTGACGTAGTTGCAGACGTAGACTTGGTTCGGATAATGGCACTGTTCGAACGCCATGAGGTTTCGAAACACGCATTCGGTGGTGTCGTCGACTTCGAGTCGAGGGAGTTTCAGCGTCGGTTCCTCGCATTTCAAGTGAGCAATGCTGTCGAAGAAGCAAGGAAGACATTTAAGCAGCAATGAGCAGTTGAAGCACGGGCAGTGTTTCAACAATCTCGCTTTGCGGAATTTAATGCTGTTTAAATATATTTTTTCGACCGACTCGAAGTTTATTCCGGCTTCGTCCAGCTTCGTTGCGCTGCGTAGATTTTGCAGTCTGCAATAGATTTGTTCCTCGAATTTAAGGCCTTGGCCTTGCGGGCAGTAATAGTATCTCAGTAAGTCAGTGAAATGGAGAACTCCTGAGATTTCTCCTTCATACTTGAGCTGATGTTTCCGCTTCGAAAAAACCTGTCTGGTTATTTTTAAAAAAGCTGAACTTGTACGGATTGAGCCGTCATCTTTTTCCTCTTCTTTGCAATTACTGTTAAAACAGCAATTGGAACAAAAGGAGCTGGATTTATTGCTCTGATCTTTGAAATCTTTGCTTTCTTGCTCGTTTTGATTGTTAAATTTATGCCCAGTTCCAATCATCTTCGCCTCATGTTCTTGGTTTGCAGAGATTGAAGAGAATGCAAAATTATATATTTTTTCCAGTACGAAAAAAGGAAGCTGATTCTCGAGCAAGAGCAAATCAAGCTCCACACTTTTCGCCAGCCATGGCTTGTTATGTATATAATCATCTTCGTGGGGTTCCAAGCTTCTCAGCAGAAGCTCGATTATGAAGCTGGCGTCAGTGATAATCATGTCTGCAAAGCCAGTTTTAATCTGAAACGTTCCTGCATAACAAGCTTTTATGTCTTTTTCACATTGTTCATCGATTACGCTCCTGAAAACGTCTCGGGTGTGCCCTGTTCGTCGGCAGAACTGATGGAAATATCGAGATTTGAGCAACTCCATTGGTTTGAGCTCTGGTCTTCCATGGTGGAAAGGACCGATCGAGACTAGCTGAGGAGTGTAGGCTTCTTCCTTGACATTTCGCAGTCTTCCTGGAACTCTGTAAATGCAGCACGTTGACCATTCAGAATAGATATTATCCTTGGAATGATCTAACAGCAATGGAATATCAATGATCAGCTCATCGTCTTCTTCAGTTTGAGTTTGAGCTTTCAACCGATCAGCATCTACTGCAAAACTAGAAGAATCAAAGCAGAATCTCAAAAACTAACAGCCAAACATTACAGTAATCAGAACGAGAAAGGGTAGGAGGAAGAGATGAGATTCTTACACAGCAGCAGCGACAGTGAGAGATCTTCAGTTCAGTAGATCAAAGCTTTGAGCAACCATCTGAATCGAAGAGCCTTTTTTAAAGGCTGTTTCTCCCAGGCCCTTGTCCAAGATCATATTTTATTACCGCCACTTACTCCATGACTTTTGAAATACAAGACTGAACATGAATGGGCATTACCTAAATTTATGGAGAAAAAATTAGAAGTTAAATTAAAACAAATTCTCAAGTGTAACTTAAAAAACAATATCACTTGAGGATTTTGACTTGACCATCAAGTAGCGATATGTTTATTCTTTTAAAAAAGAGTAAATTTTAAAATACCCCTGAAATATGGTATTTATCGAAAAAAACCCTCAAACAAAAAATCTTCGCAGTCAACACCTTGAACTATCGAAAACTGTAAAAACAAAATCCCAACGGAGAGCCGCATGATCTCCGAATTACGATAGCCCCCCGAATTCTGAAATTACACTGCATTCGGAGGGCCGATTTAAAATTGCGGCCCATCGCGTCTGTTTTTTCATTTTTTTTATAAATTAATAAAACAAATACCAAATCATATTCAATTCAATTGAAATTTTTACAATATGTTCATTACATTATGAAAGATAATATAAAAAGTTTCGTGATTTTTTAACATTTTTATGCAAAATAGTGAATTTTTATGGAAATTAGTGACCTCTTCAACTTCAAAGGGCCATAACTTTTGCTACGGGTATCCGATTGAGGCTGACAAGATATCAAATCGAATCTCGCGCAGAGATCTACAAAATATAAATTGGTATATCCCCATGACAGCTTTTTTCGGTCCCAAAATCTATCGTTTACATCCTCGAATTGACTTCTGAAGAAGAAATGATGATTTAATTTAAAAAAATACCAAATCATATTCAATTTATTTAAAATTTTTACAACATATTCATCACATCATGGGAAGATAATGTAAAACATTTCGTCATTTTATAACACTTGTGCGATATATTGTAATTTTAATGACATTATTTTATAAAAAATTATATTAAATCATTGCAATTTTAAAAAAATGACTGAAACTTTTTACATTATCTTCCCATGATGTGATGAATATGTGATAAAAATTTAAGTGAAATGAATATAATTTGGTAGTTTTTAAAATTATTTTAAAATAATGAAGAATAATTCGAGACTGCGGGGAGCTATCTACAGTATGCGGCCTTCCAAATTTTTATGTGGCCCTCCGAATCCAGTGTATTTTTAGATTTAGGGGGCCGCAATTTTGAATCAGCCCCCCAAATTTCGTGTAATTTTGGATTCGGATGGCTATAGGGGGCTATCGGCCCCCCGAATTACAATTCGGGGGGGTATGCGGCTCGCTGCTGAGGTTTTTTTTTACTATTTTTCATAGTTCGAGGTTTTGACTACGAAGACTTTTTGTTTGAGGGTTTTTTCGATAAATACCCATACTTTAGGGGCTAAGTTGGAATTTACATTTTAAAAAATTTATTAAGATACAAATAATTTAGGGTTTTTTAAAAAAAAAAAAAAAACTTAAAGTTTAGGTTTTTTTAAAAAAAAAAACCTTAAAAATTACTGTTCAACAAAAAAAACCTCAAAGTTTCAAAAATAGGTGAAATAAATATTTTGGTCCAGATTGGACAATGGCTGCCAGGAGGAGGTCGGCCGGTCTAGTTAAACCGGTCGGCCTCCATTTTTTTATTTAATAAAAATACAAGGGAGGCCGACCGGTCTAGTTGGACCAGCCGGCCTCCCTTGTAAACCAGCAAACCAGTGACTAAAGTTATGGGTTTTGTCGTTTACCATGGAGGCCGGCCGGTTCACTTGAACCAGCCAGCCTCCACGGTAAAATCCAAGACCCGTGACCCAATCACGAGTCTTGGATTTATATATGGAGGGCGGTCGGTCCAACTGGATCGGGTGACCTCCATTACCCTATTTATACATCCCCCCCCTCCCCTCCCCTCCCCTCCCCTCCCCTCCCCTCCCCTCCATTTTTCAACTCACTCTCAACTCTCTCAACTCTCTCAACTCTCGATTACTTCCTTCCTTCGGCATTATTTTTCAGTATAAAATTTTTATTTTTATTTTTTTTATCATTTAATTTACAAAATTTAAAATTATACTGAATATTTTAATTACCCGTTTATTAATTATTTAATATTTTGCTCTAGATAACGGACTAATTTTTACTCTCCGACGATATTACTCCGCATTCACCTTTGAGGTATGGAGTCTGTAATTTTTTTTTACAAAATTTATCTATAATACTGAATTTCATTACCCGTTTATTAATTATCTGTTTAATTACCAGTTTAATTAATTACGAAAATATCCAATTTAATTAATTGTTTTTTTTTTACGAAATTTATCTATTATGAAATTTATCTATTTATCTGTTATTTAAAAAAAAAACTCAGTATATACTCTATTATCAAGAGCGGCAGCATTGCGCTTCATGTACTGATATAACCCATGGCGCACCGCGACCTTGCAAGTTTCTCGGTGCTAATATTAGCAGCCCTAAGCGTAGTGAGGTACTAATAAGCACCTCACTACGCTTAGGGCTGCTAATATTGGCACCGAGAAACTTGCAAGGGTCGCAGAGCGCCATGGGTTATATCAGTACATGAAGTGCAATGCCGCTACTGTTGATGATAGAGTATATACTGAGTTTTTTTTTTAACGGTATTTAAATATTGTATTTTATTGGCTTTGTTCTTTTTTTTTTAGCAACAACGATGGATACTGAAGTAAGTAGATCGGTTAGCTGGGATACTACCATGGAATTTCAGAATCAAGAGTGTAAAGAGAAATTTGAGCAAGATTTGCGCAAACGCTCAGTTAGTCATGGTATGACTTTCAACTTTACAGGCTGGGAGTCGTTGGGGATCAACAATATGTTTGACGCCATCAGCCTGGGCGGGGTCAATGCATTCAGTGGCGATTTTTGCAACAGAATAGTTAGCTGGTTCTACGCGAACTTGACAGCATACGGAAGAAATGAAGTTTTGACTGGTTTGAAGACGTACGTCCTTGGTGGGGAGTTTATGATACATCCAGAGCTAGTGAACTCTGTGTTGTGGTTTGCTATAGAAGAGGCAGAGCAATATTACCATTGTGACAGCCCAAAACCGGAACCCGATCGGAGTCCGAGATCCAAGCCATCACTCCGGGACAGAAAACGGATAACGGTGACTATAAATTTTTTTTTTTAACAGACAGACAGCGTTACTGGAACAAAAGGACGGAAAAACGTTTACCAAATGCACTGGACAACTTATGAAAACCAACTGAGCTTTTAGGATTTCACAGGAGAACAGAAATAAAATGACAGAAGACGTGTATTATCAATGCAGAACCCTAAACATAAAATTTTACAGAAAGGGAGGGACTACGGTGATTAACAAAATTTCAGAATCACAGAGAAAGAGAAACGGGAACTAACTCAGAGCTGAGATTACAGGAATGAGTGACTAAAATGAAGAAACGGAATTAAGCAGGAAAAACAGAAAGAACAAGAATAAACTGAGGCAAACACAAGAAATTTAAAGCTAGGCGGAAAACGTAGGCAGAGAACTGGCGGAAGACTTAGTTTAAAAAGGGCAGCGGTGGATTCAGATACGACAAAATGAACAGGGTTCAGCGGAAGAGGCTGAGTAAAACAGGGCGGAAGAGGTGGTGACGTCAGCCGGAAGATGGGTGACGTCAGGCGGAGGATACAGATAGCAGACGGAATTCGGATGAGGTGATGACGTCAGCCGGAAGATGGATGACGTCAACCGAAAGATACAGACAGCAGATGAGATCGGATGGGGTGATGACGTCAGCCGGAAGATGGATGACGTCAACCGGAAGATACAGACACCAGATTAGATCGGATGAGGTTATGACGTCAGCCGGAAGATGGATGACGTCAGCCGGAAGATACAAACAACAGACAACACCGGATGAGATGAAGACGTCATCGGATGAGATAATTGAACTTGGCGGTGGAGGTGGGTGACATCACCGGTGGATATACACTTAAACAGCAGTGGACGTGATCAGATGATATAGTCTAAAAGGGGCAGAGTTTGACAAATTTTAACACAAAGACATACGGGCAGGGAGCATCAAAACAGAAGGCATAAGGGTTTCAAACATTCAAAACCCGATTCAAAACAAGATTTTTGAAACACACTTTGCAGATGATAGATTTCAACTGAGAGATTTAAGAAAGACAGACTGCATGGATAGCTCTAGAATTCGAGACCATCCATGCAAACCTTAAGACAGGAAAATATTCTAAAACATTTCAGAACGTTCAGGACATAAGTTCGACTGTCAAATTCAGTGATCTCTAAAGCTGAGACATCAGAACTTGTACATTTTTCTAAAAGTAAAACCTCTGAATTAGTACAGAACCTAACATGCAATTGCAGAATCTACCAAAAGAAGAGTTTTTACAGAATTTACAACACAACCAGGACTTCCAGAAGACTTTACAGATATAGACATTACAGAAAACTTAAACCTTGGGTCAGAATTTGTCTGGCTGCAGCAACCACACCCCCATGAGCTCGATCCACCAGCCACCTATTCATCAGACTGAGGCACGAAGTCCTCATTTTTGGGTTCAGTACCTACATCAGAGAGTTCATCTATGAGCCTAAAGCTTAGTAAGAACATAATAGATATGCAGTGATGCAAAATTCTATGCATACGGTTTTCAGAAATACAGTGACAGTACAGAACATTACGTTTCAGTGGCAGAGGGGTATAAGTGGGGCTTATAGGGGAACTGGCGAACAGTAGGTGCACTATTAGGCACATTCAGTAGTTTTCAGATTCCCAGGGAGGGATAAAACCAGGGGGCCAGTCCCCGTCCCACACTTAACCGGTACATTTCAATCAGATTTTATCTTATTTAGTTTCAAACAGTGTACAGAAAATATTTGCATGTCTTTCAGAGAAAACGTGTATGCATGAACAATGCTTGAACTTAAACAGGCAGAGAGAAGATGATAGAAATAACAGAACATACGGTGAAACAGAACATAGACAACTCAGAACATAACTATAACCCTTCTACCCAAAACAACCCGACAGAACAGAAAACCTAGTACCTCCGAGATGTAGGGCCTTAAGGGCCAACCTACGGATATGAACTTACCTGTGGCTGCAGAGTTGATAGTCTTGAACTTCTCAGAAATTCTCGAACCTGTACATGCACGTTCAAAAAATAAACAAGCTGCAAATGCTAACAAATAAGTTAGAAGAATTTGTTCCAAACTCATTCAAACCCTTAGAAAACAAATCGGTGTGTTTTCATCCAAAAACAGTGAGTTTTACCAAAGTATCACTATCCTTCACTCCAACCAAAACTCACTTTAAACTTGTCCAAACTTGTTAGCATTAAAAAGATGCTTACCCTAGTAGACAAACAGAAAGGAGCCGAGGAGATCGAAGTGGCTTCGATGGCTGATTGTCGACTGGAAGAGAGAGTGCCGAGAAGAGAATGGAGAGAGAGCAGAAAAGTGAAATGAAGAGGGTTTCACGTAGAAGGAGGAACTTAGCTTCTTCAACAAGTTGCCAGATGTCACTCAACCATTGGCAATCTCTCACCAACCTTAATTTCTTCCCAATTTACCCTTCCATGCATTTCAAATTTAGCCTTTAGTTTAGTTAGCCATTAGTTCGGTTCTCCCTTCACTAAATACTCCAAAATTTATAATAAAATAGCCATTGTATTTATGGCAATTTAAATTCATACAATAATTCAACAGATTATTACACGGCCAAAATGCCGGGTGTTACAACCATGCTTCCCGAGACCTCCATTTTGTCACATTGCCCGAGGGAGTAGAGTTCTTATGGGAAATTCATATCAATTCCAACATCGAGGTGTTCGTCAAGCCACAAACCAAAGAACTGAATATTAGAGGTCAGATTCTTCGCAACATGCTACCTCACACCTTTCTGCCGCGAAAGGGACATCAAAATCTCGTGAGCGGCATGGACCTCTATATCATGGAGAAATTATGCAGTGGGAAGCCTTTTGACCTCGGCTTCTTGATTATAAGTCACATGCGTGAGGTCAGACGGACACCAAGGACGAATCTCCCATTCAGGCCATTGATTATGAAAATCATCGATCGAGCTGGGCTTCAGATACCAGTTGGCAAGCCAAGAATAGTTCAAAGGCCAACCGACGTATTCAATACATCACATCTGATGAAAATGGGCCTCATGAAAGTCAATGGCACTTGGGTGTTGAAAAGCGATCAGATAGAATCCACCTCTCGGGCAGTGCTAATGGAGGAGCCCACTTCGCCGCCATTAGCCCCCCTAGGAGGAAGATGAGGCTAGTGAATGGGGCACGATGTAGTATTTGCAGCAGCTGTATCAGATGCAGCAGACGCACCAGCAGCAGATGGCTCAAATGCAGCAGTAGTAGATGGGTCAGATGCAGCAGATGGCTCAGATGCAGCAGACGCAGCATACGTAGTACCAACAGATGTATTAAATGCAGCAGACGCACCAACAACACCTGCATCAGGTACTAGAGATACAGTAGAGCCATCAGCGAGACATTCAACACCTCATAGGCAGAATCGATGAACTGGATTTGAGTGTCAAGAATTGAATTGGCCACCTTAGCCTCGACGAAGACGATGATGATTACCCACCAGCGTAGTTTAGTTTTGTGATATAAATTTCGTGAATACTAAACTTAAATAAATAATTACAAGCGACTCTTATGTAATTGAATTAATAACTTAAATAATTACAATCATATTTTAGAAATATATAATTTAAATACTTGAATTAAATAAATTTAAAGTTTAAAAAAAAACCTGAAAGTATTAGTTTTTAAAAAAACCTCAAAGTATTGATTTTTTTTATAAATAAACTTGCAATGGAATTTTAGACCCAAGATTGCCAGACTTTGATGGCAAACAACGCCACTGGACTCAGACGATGATGTCCCTCCTGCGTAGTTATCTTAGTTGTTGTATGTAAATTTTATGTACTTTAAATTTAATTAAATATGAAATTATATATCTTAGTTGTTTCCTTGACTTCAATTATTTTTTTCTTAATACCATGAGATAGGAGGTTAACTTTTCATACATTTTCAACAATTGGATCACCTTCTCTGGATGAACATCAAAATCGGTGCATTTTCAACTATGATGAAAAGTTCATACAACAATCTTTTTCATTATCATAGTTGAAAATGCACCGATTTCGATGTTCATCCAGAGAAGGTGATCCAAGTATTGAAAATGTATGAAAAGTTAACCTCCTATCTCATTGTATTACGAAAAAAAGAATTGGAGTCAAGAAAACAACTAAGATATATAATTTCATATTTAATTAAATTTAAAGTACATAAAATTTACATATTGTTGACTTAAGTAGTGTTTAAGTCTAACGATGTTTTTGATGATGTATTTATAAGTTAAGAAAAGTAATTTGATTATGTTTAATATATGAGAATAATGAATTATGCATATGAGCTTAATCGGTTGGAAATGCCCTTGAAAAGGCTATTTTAGTAGTCTAACAAATGTGGTTAAGTGTTCAGGGTTTAATAGCAAAACGGGGCTGAAAATGTTGTACATCCAAAGCTGGCATTCAAAGACCACATCTACCGATAGCTAAACGACAAAGGCGAGTCTTTCAAAGATCAACTTCTACCGCCAGCTAAACGACAAAGAATTACATCCAACACTGGCAGACTTACAAAGAAGACTTCTACCGATGACTATTACAAAGAAGACTTCTACCGATGATAATTGCAAAGAAGACTTCTGCCGATGGTAGTGCAAAGAAGACTTCTATCGATGGTGCTTCAAAGAACAACGTCTACCGATGGTGGTTCAAGATTTTCATATTACTTCTACCAATGGCGGTTCGAGTTTCTAAGTTGCATCTGCTGATGGCGGTTCAAGATTATGAAGCAACTTCTACCGATGAACAGAGTCTTCCGCCAGATTTAAAAATGTCGCGAAGTAACAGTGACCTCGTCCAGTGCTTTAACTCCAAAGCATTAATGCTGACGAGCAAATAGCAACTCCAGAAAGCAACGGCTAGCTGTCTTTGTACGGATGTCTATCCAACGGTAATAAAGTTTCCATATTCAGATAAGGAGCATTCAACTCTAAGAGTCGAGAAGAGACAGAGTATATAAGCCGAGAAGATAGCTCAAAGAAACAACTTTTGCAAAAATTCTTATTGAGCCCTAACGAGCCGAAATCTTAATACTCTGTATTCTACATCTCTTTACTCTGTAACTTGAGATTCAATCTTTGAGAGAATGTTGTTTGTGCTGAAATCTACAAACTTACAATTGTGTAAAAGACAGTGGATTGTCGCCCGTGAAGAACAATCCGATTGTTGTAAAAGGCTGTAGATCGACGCCCGTGAAGTGCGATTTATTTATTCTCTGAGGAGAAGGAAAGGATCTTCAAGGGAGAAACCTTGAAGCATGGACGTAGGCAGGTTTTGGTCGAACCACGTAAAAACTCTGGTGTTATTGTTTCTCTCTCTTTACTTTTATTGCTTGTGAGTTTATTGTAAATCGAGTAATCGCTATACCAGAGAGAAAGCAACTAGATTAAGAAAACAAATTTAAAAAGTCTAATTCACCCCTCTCTTAGACAATATCGATCCTACAATTGGTATCAGAGCGAGGTTGTATATTGTCTAAGCTGTTATTTAGAAAATACTGTGTTATTCGTACAATGGCATTCAACACAAACTCCACACACAGTAGAGGGACAAGCTATTAACAGACCTCTTTTTTTTTATGGCAGTGATTATGTATACTGGAAGGCAAGAATGAGAATATTCGTTCAAGCCATGGACTATGATATTTGGAATATAATAGAGAATGACCGATTTCAAGGCCATGAAAACTAAAGATGAAATTACTATTTTGAATGACTCTCATGAATTAATAGAGTCCTGATAAGAAAAATCTTACTCTAAATGCCAAAGCTATATTACTCTATACTGTGCATTGAACCGAGATGAGTTTAATTGGGTTCAAGGATGTGATAGTGCACATGAGATATGACATTTGTTAGAGGTCACACACGAGGGAACGAACCAAGTAAGGGAAAGTAAAATGAGCATGTTAGTACACGAATATGAACTGTTTACCATGTTAAAGGATGAGTCTATTTCATCTATGTTTACTCGGTTCACTAACATTACTAATGGTTTAAAAGCTCTCGGTAAGATTTATTCAGGTGAGGAACTTGTGAGAAAGATCCTTCGGTGCCTACCAAGAGCCTGGCAACCCAAAGTAACAGCCATTCAAGAAGCTCGAGATCTGGAAATTCTCAAACTTGAAGAGCTTATTGGTTCTCTCATGACACATGAGATAACTATGAGGGCAAATGAAAAGGAAGACAGTAGAGATAAGGAAATCTCTAAGAAGAAAGACATTGCTCTTAAAGCCTCCTCAAGCAAGCAAGAGGAATCAGAGGTTGAAGAAGATGAGGATGACATAGCCCTCATTACTAGAAAATTCAGCTGGTTTCTTCAACGCAGAAAGATGCAAGGAAGAAGATTTCCAAAGGGTGAGAAACCTCAAAGAGAAAAGGAAATAACGTGCTTTGAGTGTGGGAAGCCTGGTCACATGAAGGCCGACTGTCCTCAAGCTAAGAAAGGGCCCAAGAAATTCAAGAAAAGGGCAATGAAGGCCACTTGGGACGATAGTGAAAGTGATACATCCTCAGAAGACGAGAAAGTTGCCAATCTGTGCTTCATGGCACACGAGAATGAGGTTAGTATTTCCTCCAATGATAGTGAAAGTGAGGAGGATAATTTAATTGATGCTTTCAATGATCTAGTAAAGCAATATAACATGCTTAAATCTAAGTACAACTCTTTAAAGAAGGAAAATGCAAACATGGTAGAAAAGCATGCTAAGGAGTGTAATCTGCATGTCAAGGAGATTGATGAGCTTAAAAGCAAAAACGAAGATTTGAATAATATTATTCTGAAATTTACTAATGGCACCAAGTTATTTAAGATGTTATTAGGTAGTCAGAGAGCAAATTTTGACTAGAGCAGGCTTAGGTTATGACAAGTCTAATAAAAGGAAAGCTTTTAAGAATTTCTTTGTTAAATCTTCTACCTGTCATGCATGTAATGAAATAGGACATAAGTCATACGAATGTTCTTTGAAATTTAGTAAGAAATCAAGTGGGAAACTTCAATGGGTTCCTAAGGGAACAAGACCTAACACTAGGACCCAAAAGATTTGGGTACCAAAGAAGACAACTTGATCTTCTATTTTGCAAGTTGATTGCTCTCCCGGGAAAAACCAATGGTACCTTGACAGTGGATGCTCGAGGCATATGACGGTAGACTCAACCAAATTTGCTTCTGTCAACAAAAAGAAAGGTAATGTCACTTTTGGTGGAAACCAAAAGGGAAGAATCGTTGGCATTGGCAATATAGGTAACAGCTCTAACCCCATTATAGAAAATGTGCTATTAGTAGAAGGTTTAAAACATAACTTGCTTAGTATTAGTCAGTTGTGTGATAAAGGCTATAAGGTAACATTTAAATCAAATGCATGTGTGATCAAAGACATTTCAAATAACAATGTTTTGTTTAAAGGCTATAGAAAGGAAAATGTCTATATTATTGATCTGGATAACATTGAGCATGTTGATGAAAAATGTTTTGCTGTGAATTCTTCAAATGATAGTTGGATCTGGCATAGGAGATTAGGACATGTAGGTATGGATACCTTAGCTAAGATTACTAAGGATAATTTAGTTAGAGGGATCCCCAAGATATCCTTTGTGAAGGATAAGATCTGTGAAGCCTGCCAAATGGGTAAGCAGATCAAAAGTTCCTTTGCATCGAAGAATGCAATCTCTACTTCTAAGCCTCTTCAACTTCTTCACATGGACCTCTTCGGTCCTTCTAATGTAGCCAGTCTAGGAAGAAAATTCTATGCATATTTTTTTATCGATGACTTCTCTAGATTCACTTGGGTATACTTTCTGAAGTCAAAGGATGAGACTTTTGATATATTTTCTAGCTTTAGGAAAAGAGTTCAAAATGAAAAGGAGCTCACCATTGTTGCTATTCATAGTGATCATGGTGGAGAATTTGAAAATGAGAAATTTGAACTCTTGTGTCTCAAATATGGAATTGAGCACAATTTCTCCTCCCCTAGAACCCCTCAGCAAAATGGTGTTGTTGAGAGGAAAAATAGGTCTCTCCAAGAGCTAGCTCGGACCTATGCTCAATGAAAATTCCCTGCCAAAATACTTCTGGGCTGAAGCCGTATCCACAGCTTGTTATGTGTTAAACAAGGTCTCCATAAGACCTATTCTTGAAAGAACACCTTATGAGCTTTGGAATGGAAAAACCCCTTCGGTTAAGTACTTTAGAGCCTTCGGTTGTAAGTGCTTCATTCTTAACATAAATGATAACTTAGAAAAATTCGATTCCAAATCTGACATTGGAATCTTTCTTGGCTATTCTCTCTCCAGTAAGGCTTATAGAGTATATAATAGGAGAACTCTAGTTGTAGAAGAATCCATCCATGTCAACTTTGATGAGATTCCTCAACTTACAATCAATATGGATGAGGATGATTTCTTAGAAAAGCAATTGGACTCTCTCTCCTTAGACAAACGTGCAGAAACCATTCAAGGAGAAAATTCCCTAGAGCCTTCCTCAAAATCCTTAGAAATTGTTCCTGCCAAAGATGAATTTGATGCTCTGCCTAGAGATTGGAAGTATGTCAAAAATCATCTCTTAGATGAAGTCTTAGGTGATCATTCTTTAGGAGTGAAGACTAGATCCCCTCTTAGGAATCTCTGTTCCAATGTGGCATTCTTTTCCCAAATAGAGTCTAAGAAATTTGAAGAAGCCGAATTGGATGAAAATTGGATAGTTGCAATGCAAGATGAGCTAAACCAATTCGAGAGGAACAATGTTTGGGAACTTGTTCCAAAACCAGTCAATCATCTAATTATAGGAACAAAATGGGTGTTTAAGAACAAGATGGATGAAAGTAGCATAGTTATTAGAAATAAAGCCAGATTGGTTGCTAAAGGTTACAATCAAGAAGAAGGAGTAGATTTTGAGGAAACTTTTGCACCAGTAGCTAGATTAGAGTCTATAAGGATGCTATTAGCATATGTTTGCTACAAAAACTTCACACTCTTTCAAATGGATGTAAAGAGTGCCTTTTCAAATGGTTATATCATGGAAGAAGTATATGTAGAGCAGCCCTTAGGTTTTGAAAACTATGAAAAACCTGACCATGTTTACAAACTTAAGAAAGCTTTCTATGGACTTAAACAGGCTCTTAAGCTTGGTATGATAGATTGAAGAATTTTCTTGAGGAAAGGAAGTTCAAAAAGGGTAACACCGATTCAACTCTATTTACCATGCAAAAGGACAATGATATTCTGTTAGTGTAAATCTATGTCGATGATATTATTTTTGGATCAACTAATGTATCTATGTGTGATGACTTTTCTTCCCTTATGCAAAGTGAATTTGAAATGAGTATGATGGAGGAGCTAAAATTCTTCTTAGGGTTCCAAATTAGCCAAAAATCCTATGGTATTTTCTTCTGCCAAGAAAAATGCATCAGAGACCTCTTGAAAAGATTTGGATTAAAATCCTCTAAGTCTTCCAGGACTCCCATGAGTACCACAACTAAATTGGATAAAGATGAAAAAGAAATTAGTGTCGATATTAAAAAATATCGTGGTATGATTGGTTCACTGCTATATCTGACTGCTAGTAGGGCATATATTCTCTTTAGTGTCTGCCTCTGTGCCAGATTCCAAGCTGCTCCTAAAGAATCCCACTTAAATGCTGTCAAGAGAATATTTAAATATCTAAGTAGAACTAATGACCTTGGATTGTGGTATCCAAAGGGTACTTCTTTTGATCTCATAGGATACTCAGATTCCGATTATGCTGGAAGTCTAGTTGATAGGAAAAGCACCAGTAGAACATGTCAATTCCTTGGTGAATCTCTAGTTTCCTGGTACTCCAAGAAGCAAAATTCTGTTGCATTGTCAACTGCTGAAAGTGAATATATTGCTGCTGGCAATTGTTGTGCATAAATGCTTTGGATGAAACAAACTCTAGAAGATTATAATCTTTTCTATGATAGGATTCCTATTTGGTGTGATAACACCAGTGCTATAAATATTTCCAAGAATCCCATCCAGCACTCTAGAACCAAGTATATCGAGGTTAGATATCACTTCATCAGAGATCATGTTCAAAGAGGTGATATTTCTTAAGAATTTGTCAATTCTGTAGATCAATTGGTTGATATCTTTACCAAGCCTTTGGATGAAAAGACCTTCAACAATATTAGAATAAGGTTAGGTCTCATTCGAGTTGAGAAAAACTAATGTTCTTCTTATGTTGGTAAATTTTGAGTGATAAAGCAGTTTGGTTTATGAAGGCATCGGAAGATGTATATCTACCGATAGGCATCAGATGATATATTCTTTAATCTGTTGAACACGTGTCCCCTCATCGGGCAATATCGGTGTTACGTGTTTTGTCTTTATATATTGGGGCGAAGCCCTAATTCAAACTCACTTGTTTGAGACGCTTCGTCTTTTTTGCGCTCTTTCAAAAGTCCCTAAACCTTCTGTCGATTCCTCTCTTCAAAGTTTCTCGTGCTTGGATTCAGTTGCTTCTCTCTTTCACATTTTCCCTTCCAGAAAGCTGTTCAATCAATTCAATGGCATCTTCATCCCGCACTATTCCTAAACTGGCCAAGAAGAAGGCTAAAACCTCAGTTTGTCAGCCACGAGAGATTCCTCGTGCAAATCAGTGCCCGTATTTCTTCTTTTCCACTCAAGCTTCTGAAACAAGGTATCACGATGACTTCAAGCATAAAACTTTGATTCCATGTCGTGGTATTTACTTTGAGGATTTAGCTGGTTTGGACATAGTTGAACCCTTGAAAGATCTAGGGTTATTGGGATTGTTCGATGTTGAATCTTTTTATTACCCCGAAGCTATTCGGATGTTTTATGCTAATCTGAGTTTTTCTTTGGACCTCTCTACAATAACGAGCTATGTGTATGGAAAGCATATAGTTATTACACCCCAATCAATCAATGCTGTTCTGGAGAGTTCCCATTTAGATAGCCGTCCCCAATTCTATGAGTCAGGCCATGAGCCTCCATTCCTTGATTCTCCTGAGGGTCACCAGTTCTTAAAAGCTATTGCTCTAGACCCGAACCACATCCCTGATCATCTAAAGGGAAAACACCTTTCCATAAGAGCTAGACTATTTCATCAGATGATAGGGTACAATATTGTCCGCAAGGGTGGTCACCATGATGAGGTAAGTGGAATGGAACTATTTGTTCTGTTTTCACTTTACCAAAAGACCTCATTCAACCTGGGATTTATTGTTGTAAGACGGATGATTCAGGCAGTGCAATCCAAGGCTACATCTCTTCCTTACAACCTGCTTCTCATGAAAATCTTTGCAAAGCTTGAAGTTGTATTTCCAAAGGAAGAAGATCCCTTCCGTCTTCAACCTTCCAGTTATTATTCTCTCCCCACTCTGAAGAGAATGGAGATAAAAATAACAAGAAAAGGAGATTTTGTCTTGGATAGGACTAAGAAAAAGGCTACTAAGGCAGCTTCTCTCAGGCTTGAGAAAAGGAAGCTTCTCATGCCATAAGTGTCTGTTCAAGAAGGAGGGGATGACTCTGAGATCCCTGCTTTTGACAATTCACCTTCCAATTCTCAAGTGTCTCGCTCCTATCCTCCTCCTCCAGCACCAAGACATCCTGCCCCATCCTCTCAGGCACCTACCTTTGAGGCAACCTCAGTTCCCTCCTCTCTGCCCCCTCCATTTCTAGAGTGTCCTCCTTCTCCTCCACGTTCTCTTTTGTTGCCTTCTCTGCCTGATCCAGCTCCTATCTCTCCAGAAGTCCACATTGCTCCTCCAGTCCACTTTGCTCCTCACGTCCAAACCTCCTCCCCAATCCTGTCACATGCTCCTGCAACTCCCCAAACTTATCAGAGGAGATTTTCCATAAGTGAGAATCAGTTCAATAATTTGCAGTCCTGCATAGAGAACCTAGGAACAGCCCTCAGTTCTCTTAAGAAACAGATTGATGTGTCTTTAGATGAAAAGCTCAAACATACTAAATTGGACTTGAGCAAGGATCTTGATGTAGTTCAAGATCAGCTCGCTAAGAAAATAGATAGACATAGGGAGATTTTGTCAATGGATTTTCGATCTCTCAAGTCTCAATTTGATGCTCTTCGACCTGCACCGCCTAGCCCTCCTTCTTACCCAGAGGCTTGTTCTCAAGACCTCATCCCTCCAATCGTAAGACCTGAGGTTGTTGAAGTTGCTCGCCTAATGCCTTTGGATCTTCAGGAGGCAGATCTGAAATTCCCTAATCTTGTTGCTCCTCCTGTTCCCGAGCATTCATCTGAGCCAGCCATTCCCATGGATGCCTCTCCTGCTGGTCCACCTGTAGAGCAACCATCATGTCTAGACTTGGTGGTATCTTGAGGACCCTCTCCATCTGCTGCTCCTCTGCTAGAGCCTGCTCCATGTATGGATTTATTGGTATATCAAGAACCACTCATTCTCAATATTGAATCTCTTCAAGCACTCGTGGATGTTTATTTCCTTCCGAACCTTGAAGTACCTTCTTGGATTATCCAAGCGTTTTGGAGGCGTTTTTTAGATTTAGTTTAAATAGGCGATATTTTTTTTTGTACACAATTTTATTGATATCCACATGTTTGGTACTCTGATCTTCCCATTCTTCAATATCCTGATGTTGTGTAGTTGACAATCTTTCTTTGAATCATGTTGAATGCACTACTTCTTATGTCTCTCTGCTCATTTTTGATAATGTCAATGGTGGAGAAAGTATTTGATTTATGCTGATATGCGAAATTAAATTTGATATGACAGTACTGGTATGCATGGTTGAAATTAAATTTGATATGACAGTACTGGTATGCATAGTTGAAATCTGTTTATGAACAGTGTTTGAAATTGGTTTGATTGCATATAATGTGGGGGAGCTAGAATTATCGGGGAGAGTTAACTAATCAAATTTATAGATTGTCATCATCAAAAATGGGGAGATTGTTGACTTAAGTAGTGTTTAAATTTAACGATGTTTTTGATGATATATTTATAAGTTAAGAAATGTAATTTGATTATGTTTAATATATGAGAATAATGAATTATGCATATGAGCTTAATCGGTTGAAAATGCCCTTGAAAAGGGTATTTTAGTAGTCTAACAAATGTGGTTAAGTGTTCAGGGTTTAATAGCAAAACGGGGCTGAAAATGTTGTACATCCAAAGCTGGCATTCAAAGACCACATCTACCGATAGCTAAACGACAAAGGCGGAGTCTTTCAAAGATCAACTTCTACCGCCAGCTAAACGACAAAGAATTACATCCAACGCTGGCAGACTTACAAAGAAGACTTCTACCGATGATAATTGCAAAGAAGACTTCTGCCGATGGTAGTGCAAAGAAGACTTCTATCGATGGTGCTTCAAAGAACAACGTCTACCGATGGTGGTTCAAGATTTTAATATTACTTCTACCAATGGCGGTTCGAGTTTCTAAGTTGCATCTGCCGATGGCGGTTCAAGATTATGAAGCAACTTCTACCGATGAACAGAGTCTTCCGCCAAATTTAAAAATGCTGCGAAGTAACAGTGACCTCGTCCAGTGCTTTAACTCCAGAGCATTAATGGTGACGAGCAAATAGCAACTCCAGAAAGCAACGGCTAGCTGTCTTTGTACGGATGCCTATCCAACGGTAATAAAGTTTCCATATTCAGATAAGGAGCATTCAATTCTAAGAGCCGAGAAGAGACAGAGTATATAATCCGAGAAGATAGCTCGAAGAAACAACTTTTGCAAAAAATCTTATTGAGCCCTAACGAGCCGAAATCATAATACTCTGTATTCTACATCTCTCTACTCTGTAACTTGATATTCAATCTTTAAGAGAGTGTAGTTTGTGCTGAAATCTACAAACTTACGATTGTGTAAAAGGCAGTGGATTGTCCCCTGTGAAGAACAATCCGATTGTTGTAAAAGGCTGTAGATCGACGCCCGTGAAGTGCGACCTGTTTATTCTCTAAGGAGAAGGAAAGGATCTTCAAGGGGGAAACCTTGAAGCGTGGACGTAGGCAAGTTTTGGCCGAACCACGTAAAAACTCTGGTGTTATTGTTTCTCTCTCTTTACTTTTATTGCTTGTGAGTTTACTGTAAATCGAGTAATCACATACCAGAGAGAAAGCAACTAGATTAAGAAAACAAATTTAAAAAGTCTAATTCACCCCCCTCTTAGACAATATCGATCCTACACATACAACAACTAAGATAACTACGTAGGAAGGGCATCATCGTCTAAGTCAGTGGCGTTGTCCGCCATCAAAGTCTGGCAATCTTGGGTCTAAAATTCCATTGCAAGATCTTGTCAAGTTCACGTACAACTAAAATTTCATAATAGTCGTCGGTAATCGAGAAAAAAATATTAGAAATATTTAAATAAATAAACATAAATTTAAATATTCATACTTTCAGAATTTTTCGTTGAACAGTGAAATTTGAGGTTTTTTTAGATCTGGTTTGTTTTTTTTTTTTGTATTTCAATCTTTTAGAAAAAACCGATACTTCAAGTTTTTTTTAAAAAAAAAATCCTAAATTTAAAAGAGACTCTTATGTAAATGAATTAATAATTAAAAAATAAATGAATTACAAATTTCTTCCCCGGCCACGCATCGAAGATTCCTGCGTCCCGTCAAATGTCATGAAGCCCATGAATGTGTCCTGCGAAGCAGTGCCTAAAGATGATCCCCTGTTAGGACAAGTGCGAGTATTATGCCCTTCCTGCCGACATATACCACAACGCACGGTTTTCAACTTGCGAAGTCTGGGTGAAATGTCGACGGTAAAGTCATTCCTTACTGTCTCGATAATAGATGAGATATCCTAGGTAGGGTGACTTTTGAACCTATCCAGGTAATGGTTCGCCAGCCATTTTGCTGAAACGCGTCGATTTTCAACTTGCCTTGAACAGCAGTGACAGTCGATCAGGCTCTTTATTTGAAACGTTCGTTCATTTTGCATCAATGAAGCATGCAGTCACCACCCACATCCATCTCCACACTCAGCCGTCAGTCGACTCTTTTCACTTTTAGTGAATTTAATACCATAACCATTTTCTATAGAATATTTGTCTATCTCGACTCTAAGTTCCTGTAAAGAACCATATGTTTTACCCTTAAAAAATCCCATTGAGATTTATTCTCTTACCGGTATGCTTTCCACCTCCTCGTCATCTGAGCCGACTGATTTTCGAAGCTCATCGTCCAGCGTTTTGGAGGTAGAATATTCGAATATTTCTTCATTTACCAATGGGTTATCGAATGCTCATACATCACCATATGCAGGCATTTCGTTCGCACACCAGTCCATTTCTGCATCACCAGTTGATCTCTCATCTGAATTAATCGATCTGACCCGATCGGGGTCGAGGAGCCATCACTCGGGACATTTCAAAAATGTGGACTAATTTTTTTTTTGAACATTTATAAAACTTTTGAAATTGAAAACATAACTGAAAACTATACAGTGGATGACTTATAGTGGAAGACGTAGGGTGGAAGACATAGGGTGGAAGATGTAAGGTGGAATACGTATGGTGGAAGATGTAAGGTGGAAGACGTAGGGTGGAAGATGTAGGGTGAAAGATGTAAGGTGAAAGATGTAAGGTGGAAGATGCAGGGTGGAAGATGTAGGGTGGAAGAGGTGGAAGATGTAGGGTGGAAGATGTAAGGTGGAAGACGTAGGGTGGAAGATGTAAGGTGGAAGAGAAGTGGCATGGTGTGGACAACAGGATGCATGGCTGTGGACGACAGAGTGCAGTGGCTGTGGACGACAGGAGTGCAGTGGCTGTGGACGACAGAAGTGCAGTGGCTGTGGAGGACACAGAAATGCAGTGGCTGTAGGACGACAGAAATGCAGCGGCTGTGGACGATAAAAGTGCAGCGGCTGTGGACGACAAAAAGTGCAGCGGCTGTGGACAACAGAAATGCAGCGACTGTGGACAACAGAATGCAGTGCTGTGGCAACAAAGTGCAGTCGCTGTGGACAAACAGAATGCAGTGGCTGTGGACAACAGAAATGCAGTGGCTGTGTGACGACTATTTTAGAGGCAAAATGGACAACTAATTTTCAAGAGTAGAAGTGTAGGGTGGAAGATGTAGGGTGGAAGATGTAGGGTGGAAGATGTAGGGTGGAAGATGTAGGGTGGAAGATGTAGGGTGGAAGATGTAGGGTGGAAGATGTAGGGTGGAAGATGTAGGGTGGAAGATGTAGGGTGGAAGATGTAGGGTGGAAGATGTAGGGTGGAAGATGTAGGGTGGAAGATGTAGGGTGGAAGATGTAGGGTGGAAGATGTAGGGTGGAAGATGTAGGGTGGAAGATGTAGGGTGGAAGATGTAGGGTGGAAGATGTAGGGTGGAAGATGTAGGGTGGAAGATGTAGGGTGGAAGATGTAGGGTGGAAGATGTAGGGTGGAAGATGTAGGGTGGAAGATGTAGGGTGGAAGATGTAGGGTGGAAGATGTAGGGTGGAAGATGTAGGGTGGAAGATGTAGGGTGGAAGATGTAGGGTGGAAGATGTAGGGTGGAAGATGTAGGGTGGAAGATGTAGGGTGGAAGATGTAGGGTGGAAGATGTAGGGTGGAAGATGTAGGGTGGAAGATGTAGGGTGGAAGATGTAGGGTGGAAGATGTAGGGTGGAAGATGTAGGGTGGAAGATGTAGGGTGGAAGATGTAGGGTGGAAGATGTAGGGTGGAAGATGTAGGGTGGAAGATGTAGGGTGGAAGATGTAGGGTGGAAGATGTAGGGTGGAAGATGTAGGGTGGAAGATGTAGGGTGGAAGATGTAGGGTGGAAGATGTAGGGTGGAAGATGTAGGGTGGAAGATGTAGGGTGGAAGATGTAAGGTGGAAGATGTAGGGTGGAAGATGTAGGGTGGAAGATGTAGGGTGGAAGATGTAGGGTGGAAGATGTAAGGTGGAAGATGTAGGGTGGAAGATGTAGGGTGGAAGATGTAAGGTGGAAGATGTAGGGTGGAAGATGTAGGGTGGAAGATGTAGGGTGGAAGATGTAGGGTGGAAGATGTAGGGTGGAAGATGTAGGGTGGAAGATGTAGGGTGGAAGATGTAAGGTGGAAGATGTAGGATGGACAACAGAAATGCAGTGGTTGTGGACAACAGAAGTGCAGTGGCTGTTGACAACAGGAGTGCAGTGGCTGTGGACGACAGGAGTGCAGTGGCTGTGGACGACAGGAGTGCAGTGGCTGTGGACGACAGAAGTGCAGTGGCTGTGGAGGACAACAGAAATGCAGTGGCTGTGGACGACATAAATGCAGCGGCTGTGGACGACAAAAGTGCAGCGGCTGTGGACGACAAAAGTGCAGCGGCTGTGGACAACAGAAATGCAGCGACTGTGGACAACAGAAATGTAGTGGCTGTGGGCAACAGAAGTGCAGTGGCTGTGGACAACAGAAATGCAGTGGCTGTGGACAACAGAAATGCAGTGGCTGTGGACGACTATTTTAGAGGCAAAATGGACAACTGTTTTTCAAAGAGTAGAAGTGGCTGTGGACGACTGTTTTACAGGCAAAATGGACAACTGTTTTTCAAAGGGAAGAAGTGGCTGTGGACGACTGTTTTACAGGCAAAATAGACAACTATTTTCAAAAGGCAGAATGGACGACTAACACTTAGCCAAATACTGGAAAACTTGAAAGACAGAAACTGAAGACATAAAAACTTCAAACTTCAGAAACCGATTCAAACATGATTTTGTACATATCAGAAAACATGACAGAACTTTAAGAAAAACAAGACTACATGGATAGCTCTAAAATCAGAGAAAATCCATGCACAACCTAAAAGAGGAAATCCCAGCAATTTCAGAATACACCAACACAGAGTTTATGCATTGTTTTAAAATCTCAGAAGCTAAACAGAACTTGACATACATTTCCAGAATTCACAAAACAGAAGTTTTAAAAACATGAACACAGTTTTCACATCGGTTTTAAAATTTCAGAAGCTATATAGGACTTGACATGACTTTCAAAATGCAATTCTCACAGGGATAACATTTGTCTGGCTGCAGCAACCAATCACAATGAGCTCGATCCGCCAACTTCCACTACTCATTAGCTTGAGGCAAAAAGTCCTCATCTGGAGGATCCATACCTACAACAGGGAGTTCAACTATGAGCCTAGAGCTCAGTAAGAACATGAAATACAGTGATGCACGTGTTATGCATGAACATTTTCAAATACATGAACATTACATTACATTTCACTGGACATGGAGATATAAGTGGGGCTTATAGAGGAACTGGCGCATATACATACTTGACATAACAGGACATGACACTGGTTAGTAATTTTGCCGGGTCCCAGGGAAGGACAAGGTAAAGGGTATCCTTGGCAGGGATAATTTTACATGAGTCCCAGAGAAGGACAAGAACAGGATGCCAGTCCCCGTCCACACTTAACCATACATTACATTCAAATTTTAACTTTCTTAACTTCAAATCGTGTGCAGAAAATATTTACATGACTTTCAGGAAAAACGTGTATGCATGAACATTTACGGTGCTTGAACATAACAGAGACAGGTGGCAGAATAACAAAGCAAGACATAAAATAAAACACATTTAACCTAAAACATAACCTACAGGTTATCTACCCAACGACAATCTCGACAACATAAACCTAGTACCTCCGTATTGTAGGGCCTTAAGGGCCGAACCTATACGCATGAACTTACATGTTATCCGTGAAGTTTTAAGTCTTGATCGTGTTGCCTCGGTGATGCACGAACCTAAAACATTCACGCAAGGAAAATAAACAGAGCTGCAAATGCTAACTACTAACTAAGTAGGACATGCTCAAAACTCCATTCAAATCTTTAGAAAACCAACCTACGTGCTTTCATCCAAAAACAGTGAGCTTTCTCCAAAATATTATAACCCTAAACTTCGACAAAAACTCACATTTTAACTTGTCTAAACTCATTAACTTTAGTAGATGATTACCTTCACTGGAGGAAGTGGAAGAAAACAGGAGAAACAAAGTTTTGGAAATGGTCGCAGTTGCTTGGAAGAGAGAAAATAGAGAAGAGATGGAAGGAAACAGAGAAGTGAAGTGTGAAAGTGGAAAGCTTAACGTGGAAGAGAAGAGAAAAGTGGGATTTGGCTTCTTCCACAAGATTTGGCTTCTTCCACAAGATTTGGACAAGTGGCATGCCCACATTGGCTCACTCCTACCAACCTTAATCTACTTCCTAAATTGCCCCTCTTTGGTTTCCAACTAAATTGTCATTTAGTTCTTTGTTTCGTTTACTCTTTTGTTTGGTCTCCTCCACTAAACATTCCACAATTCCAATAAAATATTCACTACATTAATAGCGAAATAATCCGACCAATAATTCAAGGGATAATTCCATGGCAAAAAATGCCGGGTGTTACAGATTTAGGGTGGAAGAGGTGGAAGATGTAGGGTGAAAGATGTAAGTTGGAAGATGTAAGGTGGAAGATGTAAGGTGGAAGATGTAGGGTGGAAGATGTAAGGTGGAAGATGTAAGGTGGAAGATGTAAGGTGGAAGATGTAAGGTGGAAGATGTAAGGTGGAAGATGTAAGGTGGAAGATGTAAGGTGGAAGATGTAAGGTGGAAGATGTAAGGTGGAAGATGTAAGGTGGAAGATGTAAGGTGGAAGATGTAAGGTGGAAGATGTAAGGTGGAAGATGTAAGGTGGAAGATGTAAGGTGGAAGATGTAAGGTGGAAGATGTAAGGTGGAAGATGTAAGGTGGAAGATGTAAGGTGGAAGATGTAAGGTGGAAGATGTAAGGTGGAAGATGTAAGGTGGAAGATGTAAGGTGGAAGATGTAAGGTGGAAGATGTAAGGTGGAAGATGTAAGGTGGAAGATGTAAGGTGGAAGATGTAAGGTGGAAGATGTAAGGTGGAAGATGTAAGGTGGAAGATGTAAGGTGGAAGATGTAGGGTGAAAGATGTAAGTTGGAAGATGTAAGGTGGAAGATGTAAGGTGGAAGATGTAGGGTGGATGATGTGTAACGCCCTCGAACCCGTCCCGGCTCAGTGTGTTACTTTGCTAAGCTATCCCGCGTTTAAAACGACGTTTAAAATAATTTCCGATAAAATTTTGACTCGGTTTTCGGGTTTCTCGAACCTTCGATTTTTGTTGGAAAACGTGCCCAAAATATGTTTAAAATATGTCGGAAAATGTCGGGTCAAAACATAGTAAAAATAGGAATTTAAAAAAAAAAATTCAAAAAGGGCGCGCGGCGCTGGTGCGCGCACCGCACGTTCGGCGCCCAGCGCACGTTCGGCACCCTCTCGGGTGCCAGCTCGCCACTTTTTGATGTTTTTCCACTTTTCTCCATTTTCCGTCGAGCCAAACACCTCCAAAAATTCTAAAATTTTTACCACACAATCCCGACACCCTAAACTCCGTGTCCCGTAAATCTTGATAAACCGACTTAAAACGGTTAATAAAAAAATAGAGAAAGTAAACCCGACGTTATTTATTTTAGCGGCATAACGCCTAAAATTATCAAAACCTGCAAATCTAACGATTTTAAAAACTATTTAATCCATTTCCCAAAACAATTTATACACCATATTCATAAAATTGTAAAATCATCGTTATTCACATAATCCAAACAATTCAAAACACCAACCCAACTTAAAACAACCACAACTATTTACATCAAAATATTAACCTCCCACAACTACCCAAGGAAGACGGTGGCCAAGACGTCCCGACAATAGCCTGCACCGGCATACCCCGTACTCCTCCGACTGCTGCCTAGTCCTGGGCTGTCTCCTCTACCTCACCTGAGTAATACTCGTCACCTACATCATAGAACACAAAACATAAGTCTAATGCTTAGAAAGTAGGGAAAAATGCACTTTAAAACAATGCATGCTCGACTCAATCCTAGGATGCAGTGTCTACACACTCTGTTGTTTTCTTCATTGAGGTTCCATTTATCTTTCACTTGCATATGAATCAAGTAGGCACACGTCCTAACACAATCCAGGATGGCTATGCCTTGACCCACGGAGCAAGATCGGAGGCACACATCCTAAATAATCCGAGACGGCCATACCGAATCTCCTCCCATCGTTCGTAGAATCCTCAGTGTGCCTTCAAGCACGAACAGGTCGAGGCATTCATACTTCCGACACGTTACGTAATTTAGCATAGCATCTCTAATAGAATCCCTCTCGGGGTGCTCCAACGAGCCACTTGCTCGACGAGACTATTCTACTCGAGACCAAGTTGCATATCCATTTTCTTTGTCTTACATTTCATCCTCACCACTCAAACATGCCAAACTCGTAGTTTTGTAGTTAGAAAACAATGATGCATGACACACGATGATCAACTCAAAACAAAACATAACAAACAAGCAATCCATCCCTACCGTTCCATGGTGTAGGCCCGAAGGCAACAAAACACGCATCCACTACTTACCTGATTGCTCGACTTTCAATTGCTCACTTCGTCCAATAATTCACTCGCTCGATCACCTAAAATAGCAAAAATTTAAATTAGTAAGTCACTAATAAATCTCTAAGGAATTCTTAAACCTAAACTAACCAAAACTACACCACAATTTAGACAAACCACACCCTAAGCCTTAAAACCGGATTTTATGCATAATTTTACCATCAAACTTCAAACGACCATAACTTTCTCGTTTTTTAACGGATTTCGACGTGCCACCCCACTTCGGAAACCTCTACACGTCTACTATCCATTGACATACTTAAATTAACAGAATAAACCACTTGGCCGAACCAAAAATGCAAAAACAGAACCGGCACACTTTGAGTTAAAAACTGGTTTTTCACAACTTACTTCCAATCTTCCATTTCTCTCTAAAAACCACATAAACTAATCCATTCAACAATTAAAACATCAATTTTGGAAAGAAAACACTCATTTGAAACCAAAAATTCGGACTCCATGGTTAGGGTTTTCCAAACCCTAACCAAACTCTTCAAAATCACCTCCAAAACACTAAAAATCAACCCCTTAATGTATAAAACTAAAAACCCCACCAAATTTACCTTGAAAACACCTTGAAAAATTGAAGAGAGGGGAGAGGAAGAATCGGCTATGGAGGACTTGGAGCTTGGGAGAAAACTGTGGGAGAGAAGTGAAAGAGAGAAAGAAAACCAAGCCATTAAAATCACTATTTTTCTTTCTTTTAATTTTTCTCCACCAAAATTTCAAATTTTGAAATTTAACCCTCCCCTTCCTCCTTTGATTTCCAACGTGGGGTCATCCTTTAATCCCTCATTTTCCATTCAATTTAACAAATTTTATTTCACCTAATTAACTAACATCCTATTGGTTCATAATGTTTGACTTTTCAACCCTTTGTTTTTACTTCTAATTTCATAAACTTCTTCACCCTTTCTCTTCCAACTTTATATACCAATACAACTTGCTAGAAAACATTATAATTAACCTTAAACTCTCCTAATAGTCTAATCTAAAAGCTACATACGTTATCAAAATTTTGCGGGTGTTACATGATGTCACAGGCGGATGATGCCACAGGTGGATGATGCCACAGGCGGATGATGCCACAGGCAGATCCATAGGCGGAAGCCATAATTTTAAAGACAGAAATGACAATATTTAACAGGAAGACATATAAACAGGCAGCATAAAAATAGACGGCATAAAAACCTCAAACCCCAAAGCCCGATTCAAAACATAATTTTAAACGTGTTAGAGAACACGACAAAGGTTTAACAGGAAGACATATAAACAGGGAGCATAAAAACAGACGGCATAAAAACCTCAAACCCCAAAGCCCGATTCAAAATATAATTTTAAACGTGTTAGAGAACACGACAAAGGTTTAAGAAAATCAAACTGCATTGATAACTCTAAATCCAGAGATAACCCATGCACAACCTAAAAGAGAAAAAAAACTCCAAACAGTTCCAGAATGCTTCAAATATATATACAACTGTCAATTACAGAGGTTTAAAAAAAACTTAAACACCAAAACCTATACATTATAAAAATCCCAACAGAGTTCTAAAACAAAAACACCAGAATCCCAACAGAGTCTACAGACATGAACTTTAGAGATCATGGCGGAAATTTCAAGAAAAATTGACTGCCTGGAAAGCTCTAAACCCGAACCGATCCACGCACAACAAAATAGAGATTTCCAAACGATTATAAAACATTTCAAGAGACAACTATCAACTGTCAAACAGAAGTTTTAAATACATCAACAGAAAGTTTTTACATCGTTTTAAAATCTCAAAAGTTGTACACAACTTGACATAACTTTAGAAAAATACATCCTCACAGGAAATACATTTGTCTGACTGCAGCAACCACCCCATGAGCTCATCCCACCAACTACATCAACTCATCATCTTGAGGCACAATGTCCTCTTCTGGAGGATCCATATCTACAACAAGGAGTTCAACTATGAGCCTAGAGCTCAGTAAGAACATACAATGCAAAGTGATGCATATGTTGTGCATGAACATTTTCAAATACATGAACGTTACATTACATTACGTTTCACTGGACAGGAAGGTATGAGTGGGAGGAAGAGCTGGCGCAACAGGAGTACATGACAGGATGCCAGTCCTCGTCCACACTTAACCATACATTACATTCACATTTTAGCTTCCATTACTTCAAATCTGGTGCTGAAAACATTTACATGGTTTTACAGAAAACGTGGATGCACGAATAAATATGATGCTTAAACTCAACATATACAGGTGACAGAATAAAAACTACGGGAAACTGAACACAAAGAACACGTTTAACTTAAAGCATAACCTACGACCTAACTACCCGAACCAAAACCTAGTATCTCCTTGTTGTAGGGCCTTAAGGGCCAACTTATATGCATGAACTTACCTGTTGTCCGAAATGCAGCAAGCTTTGTCCGTGTATACGACCTCGGCGATTTGTGAACCTTAGGCAGAGAAATAGAAGAAAACTGAGGAGATCGAAGGAGCTTCGATTGACGTTTGTCATCTAGAAGAGAGAAAACAGAGAAGATGATAAAAATGAAGGATTACGTAGAAGAGAAGAGAAGATAAGACAATAGGTAGGTTTCTCAGCAAGTTATAGACATTTGGCAACCATCCATTGGCTCCCACCCACCTACCTTAATTCCTTTCCAATTTACCCCTCCATGCATGTGACAGCCCCCGAACCAGAACCCCGATCGGGGTCTGGGATCGGAGCCGTCACTCTGGGACAGTTAACGGAAAACGAGACTATATTTTTTTTGAACATTTAAATGGACAGAAGATTTTAAAAGTAAACTCTTAAAACTTTACAGAGAGAGATCATTTTCTGAATTCGAAAGTAAAACGGGAAAAACAGTAAACAGAATCGGAACGTAAGATGGATAACCGAAGAAAAGCAGGAAGAAATAAAAACAGGAGTAAATAAACTGACGGAAGATGTAAATAAAACTGGGTGGAAGCAGTAAATAAAACTGGACAGAAATGTAGGCGGATGACGTCAGGCAGAAGATGAAATTAAACTGGAGGTAGAAGTGAATAAGACAAAAGATGAACAGTGTCTGGCGGTAGAAGATGAATAAGACAAAAGATGAACAGTGTCTGGCAGTAGAAGATGAATAAGACAAAAGATGAACAGTGTCTGGTGGTAGAAGATGAATAAGACAAAAGATGAACAGTGTCCGGTGGTAGAAGATGAATAAGACAAAAGATGAACAGTGTCTGGAGGTAGAAGATGAATAAGACAAAAGATGAACAGTGTCTGGTGGTAGAAGATGAATAAGACAAACCAGTGGTAGAAGCTGAATGGTAGAAGTGAATAGACAAACCAGTGGTAGAAGCTGAGTGGTAGAAGATGAATAAGACAAAATATGAAACAGTGTCTAGCGGTAGAATATGAAAGTTTGGTGGTAGATATAAAATACACAGACTTGGCGGTAGAAGATGAATAAGACAAAAGATGAACAGTAACCGGTGGATGTAAATTTTAAGGTAGTGGAGGATGAAATCGAAAAGACATAGTTTTAAAGGCAGAATTTGACAACTTTTAACAGGAAGACAAACAAACAGAGAGCATAAACATAAACGTTTCGACACTTTCAAAACCGATCAAACTTTCAAACCGATTCAAACATGATTTGAAACATACTTTGCAGATGACAGATTTAAAGAAACAAATCGCATGGATAGTTCCAAAAAAAAAACAGAAATCATCCATGCTCAAATTAACAGAAAATATCCCAAACAATTCCAGAATATTTTCGAATATAAACTTAACTGTCAAATACAGCGGTTTTAAACATTGACACAGAATCTATACATTGTTTCAAAATCTCAGAGACAGTACAGAACTTATCATAAATTGTAGAATTTCCCAAAACAGAAGTTTTTTCTACAGAGTTTTTAACACAATACCAGAATTTCAGAAAGTTTTACAGATATAAAATATACTCTAAACACTTGAACCTCAGGTCGGAAACATGTCTGGCTGCAACAACCTTCCCCGAGAGCTCGAACCACCAGTCACCTATTCATCAGACTGAGGCACAAAGTCCTCATTTTCGAGTTCAGTACCTACATCAGGGAGTTCACCTATGAGTCTAAAACTCAGTAAGAACATAACAAATATGCAGTGATGCAGAATGCTATGCATGCGGTTTTCAGAATACAGTGACAGAACTTTACAGTACATTTCAGTGGCAGAGGGGTATAAGTGGGGCTTATAGGGGAACTGACAAACAGAGGGTGCACTTTCAGGCACATTCAGCACTTTTACAGACTCCCAGGGAGGGATAAAACCGGAGGGTCCTTGCTAAGGACAATTTTTTTTTTCAGAATCCCAGGGAGGGATAAAACCAGAGGGTCAGTCCCCGTCCCACACTTAACCAATACATTACAGTCAGATTTTTATCTTGCTTGACTTCAAAACTGTGTACAGAAAACGGTTTTTGCATGAACTTTCAGAAAAAGGTGTATGCATGATCGGTGCTTGAATTTAAACTGGCAGATAACAGATAACAGAAAATGCGGAAAATTGACAATTTAAAAACATAACATATACTCTTTCTACCCAAATCGACCCGACAGAACGGAAACACCTAGTACCTCCTTGATGTAGGGCCTTAAGGGCCAACCTACGGGTATGAACTTACCTGTGGTCCAAAATGCAGCAAGCTTGAACGCACGAGCACTGTGGTTCACGAACCTATAACATGCATAAATGGACATTAACCCTAAACATCACGAAACTAGCAAATAAATAAGCTAAAAAATCGTTTTCTATCTAAGATGATTACCTTAGACCGAAAAGCAGGAGGAAAATCAGAGAAGGAAGAAACTCCTTGCGTTGGTTTTCTTCAACTAAAAGAGAGAAGCAGAGAGGGAAAAGTCTCACGTAGGAGGAAGAGAAGGAAATGGAATACATGGCTTGTCTTCTTCCACAAGTTTGCCAAGTGTCAATCATCCATTTGATTTCTCCTACCAACCTTAATTTCTTCCTAATTTGCCCTTCCATTGGTTTTTGACTAAACTTCTATTTAGTTCGTCGAATTGGTTCTACAATCACTCTCATTCAATTGAACACTCCGACAATTTCATTAAAAATAGTCATTGCATTAATATTAGAGTAATCCCGCTTAATTATTCGGGGAAAATAATTACACGGAAAATGCCGGGTGTTACAATGCATTTCTAACTAAAACATTATTTAGTTAATCGATTCGATCTCACGAATCACCCTTGTTCGATTAAACACGTCGACAATTTCATTAAAAACAGTCATTGCATTAATATCAGAGTAATTTCGCTTAATTATTCAGGGAATAATTACATAGGCAAAATGTCGGGTGTTACATACACATGTGAAATACAGTATAATAGATAAATTTTGTAAAAACAAAAAAAAAATTACAGACTCCATACCTCAAAGGTGAAGGCGGAGTAATATCGTCGGAGAGTAAAAATTAGTCCGTTACCGGGAGCAAAATATTAAATAATTAATAAATGGATAATTAAAATATCCAGTATAATTTTAAATTTTGTAAATTAAATGATAAAGAAAATAAAAATAAAAATTTCATACTGAAAAATAACGCTGAAGGAAGGAAGTAATCTTGTATTTTTTGAAAATAAAAAAATGGAGGCCGGCCAGTTCAATCTTGAAAAATAACGTCGGTTTACAAGGGAGGCCGGCTGGTCCAATCTTGTATTTTTTAAAATAAAAAAATGGAGGCCGGCCAGTTCAACTAGACCGGCCAGCCTCCTCTTGGCGGTCACTGCCCAGTCCGGACCAAAAGGTTTATTTAACTTTGAGGTTTTTTTTTGTTGAATAGTAATTTTTAAGGTTTTTTTTAAAAAAAATTTTAACTTTAAGGCTATTTTAAAAAAAAAAACCCAATAATTTATTACAAAATTATAAGTAATTATTTGTTTAATTAATATAATAAATAGAGTACACCTAGTTTTATTGAACTGTGTTAACAGTTGACATTATATTTCTTAAATAATCAATGAAATTATTAAAAATAATAAAAATAGACGTGACAAATTATGTACTGTCAATATCTCTGACTCACATTATTGCTTTAATGATACATTCGATGGATGTACCATATATTTAAATACCAAATAGTTTCCCTTTATTATTTAATATTATTATGTGAACAGAGTGGGAGATGAGAATAGTCCAAATGAACAAAAAGCTTAAAGTAAACCACATTTCAAGGCCAAAAACTACTTTTTGAGAAAGTTCAACATAAAATAATTCAAAATTTAGTTTTTAGCTCAATAATTGCAATGTTTTGCAACAATGAATTATCTTGTGGTTAAGGAGAAATATAGATTATCACAAAAAAAAAAAATTGTTGTAAATTCCAACTGAATTGGCATTCATCAAAACTAACCAATCGGTACACCCTAGTCGATGATTTAAAATTTTATTAAAGTAAAAGTTTCGTTAATATTCAATTTATTAAAGTAAAGTGAATCAATTATAAGTAAGTGAATAATATATTGTATTAACTGAACGAAAACTAAAAATAAAACCTAGAAAACATCAATGATTTTTAAAGACTTAATCATTTATAGAGAAGTTGACCATTTGTTTTATAGTTGACTGAAAAATAAGTAAAATATCTGGGCAATCCTTTATTTGGAGGCACTACGTCCGCCTGATTACATCAGTGTGGATGACAACAGATCGAAACTTGTTCAATAATTTATTTTTTTATCATTTATTTGGCCCGACACTCGAAGACTTTATGTGCACTGTGACGACCCCCGACCCGATCAGGGTCGAAGAGCCTCATTCCGGACATTTAAAACGTGACACATTTTTTTTTTTTGAACTTTTAAAACATTACACAGAGTATAAACCTTCTCTAGAATTGAAGACTGGAGGATTCAAATCGAACTACAGAAATAAATGACATAAGAAAACAGTAAGACATAATACTTTGGATGTTTTAAATAAAATGCAGAATGGACGACAGAAACAGAAGGAAGAATAGACGACAAACATGCAGTGGAAGACTTAGTAAAATGAGAAACATAAACTGTAAGTCATGCAGTGGAGGGTTACAGTGGAGACAGGAGTTGTGGACGACAGAAGTGCAGAAGATGTGGACAACTGAAGTGCAGAAGCTGTGGACAACTGAAGTGCAGAAGCTGTGGACGATAGAAGTGCAGAAGCTGTGGACAACTGAAGTGCTGAAGCTGTAGACAACTGAAGTGCAGAAGTTATGGACGATAGAAGTGCAGAAGCTGTGGACAACTGAAGTGCAGAAGCTGTACATAACTTGACATACACTTCAAGAATTCACCAAAACAGAAGTTTTAAAAATATAAACACAAAGTCTACACACACGACCTTCACTTTAAAAACTCCACTCTCTCAGGTCAGAAATGTGTCTGGCTGCCCCAACCACCCTCAAAAGCTCGCGCCACCAACCACCTATTCATCGGCCAGATGTACAAAGTCCTCCTCTGGAGAATCCATACCTACAACAGGGAGTTCAATTATGAGTCTAGAGCTCAGTAAAACATACAATGCAGTGATGCATATGCTATGCATGAACATTTCAAATACATGAACATTACATTACATTTCATTGACAGAGAGGTATAAGTGGGGCTTATAGAGGAACTGGCGCAACAGAGGTGCACTATCAGGCACGGTGCACTATCAGGCACGTAACAAGAATACAGAACATAACAGAAATACAGAACAGGATGCCAGTCCTCGTCCCACACTTAACCGTACATTACATTACATATTTTATCTTTCTTAACTTCAAATCTCGTGCATAAAACATTTACATGACTTTCAGGAAAAACGTGTATGCATGAACATTTACGGTGCTTAAACATAACTTAAACAGGCAACAGGATAACAAACAAAACAGAAAGCAAACTCATTCAACTTAGAACTTAACCTACCACCTAACTACCCGACAACCAAAACCTAGAATCTCCGTGTTGTAGGGCCTTAAGGGCCAACTTATACGTATGAACTTACATGTTGTCCATGAATTGCAGCTCGTATATATGCCCTCGGCGATTCACGAACCTATATTGTGTATAATAGGACCGTTAACCTTAAACTTCATTAAAACTAAAGAGTAACTAACCTAAACTTGTTAACTAACAAAAAGGGGATACCTTTACTGGAGGAAACAGGAGAAAGGAAGTTTTTGGAATTTGCCTAGGTTGTTTGGAAGAGAGAAAACAGAGAAGAGATTCATGTAGGAGTGAAGAGAAGAGAGGAAGAGAAAGAGAAAGGTTGTCTTCTTCCACAAGCTAAACACTTGGCATCCATCCATTAGCTCCCTCTCAACCACCTTAATTCCTACCCAAATTTTCCCTCCATTGATCGCTAATTAAATCATTATTTAGTTCATTGATCCGGTTTTCTCCCAAACACTCTCTTTCATAAGGCATCAAAACAATACGAATAAAATAAGCATTATATTAATGGTAAATTAATCCCGCTTAATAATTCGGAGAATAATTACATGGCCAAAATGTCGGGTGTTATATTCCACCGACCTTAATAAAAATTTTGTCCCCGAAATTTGCTTAAGCGAATAGCCCCGGATATTGGGCTCTAACGTCATGTTGTCTTTCTCAAGTGGCTTCCTCCACATTATGATTGCACCATAAAAATTTCACCAACGGGACCACTTTGTTGCGCAACACCTTGAGTAAGGAATCCAAAATCTTTATGGGCCTTTCTTCATATATCAGCGTCGGCATGATATCAACGTCCACCGGTTCCACGATCTGAGTTGGATCTCGCACACATTTTCTCAACATCGAAACATGAAATACATTGTGAACTCCATCCATTGATGCTGGCAGTTGTTGTAACACCCGGCATTTTTGCCATGCAATAGTTTTTCCCGGATCGTTTAAACGGGATTAATATTATATTAATACGATGGATACTTTGGTTAAAATGATGGAATGTTTAAGGGAAAACCAAACTAAGTGTAATCAAAACAAGTCAATTAGGTTAAAAGCTAATGGAAGGGTAAATGTGGAAGTAATTAGGGTAGGTGGAAGCAAACCAATGGATGAGTGCCAAGTGGCAACTTGTTGAAGAAGATATGTCTTCTCTTCCTCCTACGTGAAGCTCACTTCTACCTCCCCTTTTCTGTTTTCTCTTTTCCAGGCGACCAGCAACGATTTTAACCTGATTTCTTCCTGTCTCTCCAACAAAAGTGAGCGTCTTTTAACGCTAACAATTTTGGACAAGTTTAAAGTGAGTTTTTACCGAAGTTTAGGGTTTCAGTTTTTGGTGAAAACTCACTATTTTGGATGAAAACACGTTGGTGTGTTTTCTAAAGTGTTTTAAGTGTGTTTGCTGCATCTCCTACGTGATATTAGTTAGCATTTGTAGCGTTTAAATTCTGTACATTCATGTTACAGATCCGAACTCTCCAGGGACGTTCGAGCACACTGCATTGCCGCGAACAGGTAAGTTCATAACCGTAGGTTGGCCCTTAAGGCCCTACATCACCGAGGTACTAGGGTTCCTGTTCTGTCGGGTAGTTTTGGGTAGAACTGTTATAGCTTCTGTTCAGTTTGTGTTCTGTGTTGTCTGTTCGGTTCACGTTCTGAGTTGTCCGTTTTCTGTCTCATAATATGCCCTGTTATTTCTGATGTCTGCTGTTATAGGTTCAGGCACTGAGAATGTCATGCATACACGTTTTACTGAAAATCCATGCAAAAAAAAAAACTGATTTCTGTACACGGTTTGAAACTAAATAACATAAAATCTGACTGTCTGTAATGTACTGGTTAAGTGCGGGACGGGGACTGGCCCTCTGGTTTTATCCCTCCCTGGGAATCTGAAAATATTGTCCCTGGCAAGGACCCTCTGGTTTTATCCCTCCCTGGGAATCTGAAAACTGCCGTGCCTGATAGTGCACCTACTGAACCAGTTCCCCTATAAGCCCCACTTAATTCTTCTGCCACTGAAACTGAATGTTCTATTCTGTCACCGCATTTCTGAAAATCTGCATGCATAGCATTTTGCATCACTGCATTCTGATTATGTCCTTACTGAGTTTTAGACTCATAGGTGAACTCTCTGATGTAGGTACCGAACCTGAAACCGAGGACCTTGTGCCTCAAAATGATGATCTGATGTAGTTGATGGCTCGAGCTCATGGGGGTTGGCTGCTGCAGTTAGGCATAAAGGTTTAAGTTTCCTGAAATGTCTATCTTGTAAAGTCTTCTGGAAAATTATGGTTTGGTTGTAAAACCCTTCCTTTGAAGAAACTCTGCAAGTATATGTCATATTCTGTACTGATTTTCAGACTTTAAAACAATGTATAGGTCTGATGTCTAAGTTTTTGAAACCGCTGTACTTGACAGTTCAGTTATATTCTAAAGTATTCTGGAATTGTTTGGGATACTTTCTGTTATTCTGTGCATGGATGATTCTGGTTTTGGGAACATGCATGCAGTTTGCCTCTTTAAATCTGTCAATTGTAAAGTATCTGTCAATTGTGAAGTATGCTTAACAGTCTTGTTTAGAGTCAGGCATTGAAGGTTTACGTCTTTTATGCATTCTGCTTCTGCTGTATCTGACAGTTGAATTACGCTCTGATGTGTTCTCAAATAGTTTGGAACATTCTCTGTAGTCTGTACACGAAGGGTCTCTGGTATTAGAGCTTTCTATGTATAGTGAAATCCTTTAAACTTCTATCATGCTTTCTGTTGTGTTCAAGAACCATGTTTTGAACTGGTTCGAAGAAATCTGAGACTTCTAAGCGTTCTGTTTTATGCCCTCTGTTCGTATGTCTTCCTGTTGAAAGTTGTAAATTCTGTCTTTAAAATCATATCTGCCGATTTCACCTTCCGGTAAGAATTTTGAATACATCTACCGATAGATACTGTACATGTTTTGTCTTATTCCCATCCACCGCCAAACGGTGTTACTACCTTAGGTTTTCATCTTCCGATTTCAATTGCTATCTGCATATTCCGATGACGTCACCCATCTTCCGGCTGACGTAATCACCTCCTGCCGATTCCGTTTATTTCAGAGCATCTTCCGATGACGTCACCCATCTTCCGGCTGACGTTATCACCTTCTGCCGGTTACGTTCGTTGTTTGCATCTGCCGGTTGACGTCATCCATCTTCTTGCTGACGTCATCTGTTTTGTCTTAATTGACATCTTCTGCCCAGTGTAGTTTACATCCACCGATAGTTTTAATCTTCCGCCTGACGTCATCACTCACCTTCCGACGACGTCGTCGCAATTGCCGATTCTATCTGCTGCCTTCATCTTCCGGCCACGTTATCTGCCGAAGCCTCCCGCCAGTTTTGTTTATTTTTTGTTTTCTTTTCTTCTGCTTCTCTTCTGTTATTCACTTATGTATTTCAGCCACCTGTATCCCGTTTGTTTTTAACTCCAGAGAACTCTCCCTCCCTGTAAACATTTTAAAAGTATAATGTCCTCTGTTTTGACCGATCTGTTCAAAAAATAAAATAGTCCCCGTTTTTTCGTTATCTGTCCCGGAGTGATGGCTCCGATCCCGGACTCTGATCGGGTCCCGGTTTTGGGCTGTCACAGTTGTGGTATCAGAGAGACACGGTTTTAAAACCGATTCTGTGAAATGTCTGACTGCGCAACCCGCCACAAGAGATCGCTCCACCAACTGTAAGTGCTTAAGTTTCTGTAAAAAGTTTCTGTTTATTAAATTAGGTTATTCTGCTTATAGGATTTCTTAGAAATGGTGAGAGGACATCAGGAAGAAGCTAGTGACAGTGCCAGGGCAATAGAACGATTAACTGAGCTGGTAGGGGCGCAGTCCCGTATGGTGGAACGCATGATGGCCCGAGAGGATGACAGAAACAATAACCACGGAAACAACAATCATGCTAATGCCCCACGTGACAACAGTGGAGATAGGTTCCGGCGACTCCAGCCGCCTTCATTCGATGGACTATCTACAGACCCGACTCGTGATGAAACCTAGATTCGAACAATGGAGAAGATGTTCAGTTATGCAGAAGTAGAAGACAACAAGAAAGTCATTTGTGCCACGTTTTATCTCACCGAAAGTGTTGAATTCTGGTGGGACACAGTGCAGTCCACTACCGTGGCTTTAAGCTGGGAAGGATTCACAAAAATCTTCTACGAGAAGTACTTTGATCGAGGAGTGAGGAAGGAGAAGTTACTTGAATTCTCTCGACTGCGACAGTATGGGTCGGTGGCCGAATATGTTCAGAAATTTGAGTCATTATCCCGATATGCAACACACATGGTGGCCACTGATGAGAACAAGGTGCACCAGTTCATTCAAGGGTTAAAGATGGACCTTCTGCGAGGGATCACAACCGGAGGATTTGATGAGGCACCGTATGTGAAGGTGGTGGCCAAGGCTTATCAGTTAGAGGCCTTAGAAATAAAGTCCCAGAGACAAAGAGATTCACCAAGAGGGATTATTCGAAATGTTCCTCAGCAACAACAACAACCAAGAGGTCAGAATTTTCAGCCTCAAAAGCAGCAAAACAAAGGCATTAAGAGGCCCAATGAAGCCATCCTCTACCAAGACAAAGGAAAGAGACCAATGGGGGCTCCTCAGCCTTTAGTATGCCCACGGTACCAGAAGCCCCACAAGGGGGAATGCAGACTTGTTACCGGCGCTTGTTTTCGATGTGGCAAGGTAGGGCATCACATTCGGGATTGCCCAATGCCCGACACCAGAGCAGGTCAAGCCGTACCCAGAGTTTTTGCAATGATGGAAGATGTTGATGATGCTGATCTGCACACAGCAATCACAGGTACAATTTTGGTGTGTGAAGTACCTGCTTATACTTTATGGGACACGGGGGCCACGCATTCGTTTGTGGCCATGGACTTCGTAGTTAGACAGAAGGTTAGTTGTACGTTGTCTGATCAGCCCTACAGCATTATGCTACCGTCCGGAGAGTTTATGCACTCCGAGCAGGTGGTACGGGGCGATATAGTGTCAGTAGGAGACCAGAAGTTGTACGCCAACCTTATCGTTATTGGTATGAAAGGGTATGACGTCATTCTGGGGATGGACTGGCTGTTTAGGCATCATGCCACCATCGACTGTAGGTCCGGGCTAGTGTCGTTTAAACGCCCGAATGAAGTAGAATTCTCTTATCTGGCGGTACCGAAGAAACACCGTATGCCTGTTATATCTTCCTTAAAAGCTCAACGGCTGATGAAGTCAGGGTGCATTGGATTTCTGGCCCATGTAATAGACGTACGAAGGCAAGGTGAGGTGGAACTTCAAAATATTCCGGTAGTCCAAGACTTTCCTGAGGTTTTCTTAGATGACTTACCGGGGTTACCACCTGATCGCGAAATCGAGTTTGAAATTGACGTATACCCAGGTGCGGAACCAGTGTCGAAGAATCCGTACCGTATGGCACCAATCGAGCTGAAGGAATTGAAGACTCAGCTGAAAGAGTTAGTGGACAAGGGTTTTGTACGCCCTAGCTTCTCTCCGTGGGGTGCTCCCGTATTATTTGTTAAGAAGAAGGATGGGTCCCTATGGATGTGTATTGACTACCGTGAGTTGAACAAGTTGACGATTAAGAATAAGTACCCGTTTCCAAGAATCGACGATTTATTTGACCAACTACAAGGGGCTCGGGTATTCTCAAAGATTGACCTGCGCTCCGGATATTACCAGTTGAAGGTCAGAGCAAATGATATTCCAAAGACTGCCTTCAGGACCCGGTACGGGCATTACGAGTTCTTGGTGATGTCGTTCGGGTTGACTAATGCCCCCGCAGCATTTATAGACTTGATGAATAGGGTATTCCAGGAGTTCTTGGACAAATTCGTAATCGTCTTCATCGACGACATCCTGGTTTATTCTCGGACTGAAGAGGAACATGAGGAGAACTTGGCTATTGTGCTGTCAACTCTAAAACAACATCAATTGTTTGCCAAACTATCAAAGTGTGAATTCTGGTTGGACAAGATTAATTTCCTAGGCCACGTGGTGTCTGCGGAAGGAGTATCTGTGGACCCGGCCAAGATTGAGACTGTAATAGACTGGCCAAGGCCGAGGAATGCAAGCGAGGTACGGAGCTTTATCGGACTAGCTGGTTATTACAAGAAATTCATCAAGGGATTTTCTGTGATAGCTAAGCCTATGACCAGCTTAACAAAGAAGGACATCAAGTTCAGGTGGTCTGAAGCATGTGAAGGAAGCTTTCAGACACTCAAGCGAAAATTAACCACGGCTCCTCTACTAGTGTTGCCAACTGAAGACGGCAAATTCAGTGTATATTGTGATGCGTCCAAGATTGGATTGGGATGTGTATTAATGCAAGAGGGAAAGTGGTGGCTTACGCATCCCGACAATTGAAAAACCATGAGCAAAACTACCCTACTCATGACCTTGAATTAGCGGCAGTTGTGTTTGCGCTGAAGGTATGGAGACACCACCTATATGGACAATCTTGCGAGGTGTTTTCTGATCACAAGAGTTTGAAGTACATCTTTACTCAGAAAGAGTTGAATATGAGGCAAAGGCGGTGGTTAGAATTCGTGAAGGATTACGATGTTGAGATTAAATACCATCCGGGGAAAGCCAATGTGGTAGCCGATGCGTTGAGCAGGACGCCGTCTACAATACAACCAGCCTTGGCTACCATCTCACTGCCTTTAAGGACAGAGATCCAGAAGTTTGAACTGGAGGTAGTTTCTAAACTATCGGCCGTACTGGCAAATCTAACGTTACGGCCAACCGTTCTGGACCGAATTAAAGAGGCCCAGAAGACCAATTCAAAAGAAATGGCCGATATATTAAGCAAGGTACCTATGGTCTCTTCTGAGTTCAGCTATTCGGGAGATGGTATCTTGAAGTTCAGAGATGGATGGTATATTCCGAAGGATGAAGAGTTACGGAAGGACATCTTGTCGGAAGCCCATTCATCTCCTTTCTCTGTGCATCCCGGAGGCACAAAGATGTATCAGGACTTGAAGCTTCACTTCTGGTGGCCAAATATGAAGAATGAAGTGGCCAAGTATGTGGAGTCTTGCATGATATGTCAACAGGTCAAAGCTGAGCATCAACGACCATGTGGAACGCTTCAGCCTCTCCCGATCCCCGAATGGAAGTGGGAGAACATCACAATGGACTTTGTTGTTGGCCTTCCAAGAACAGCAAAAGGCCATAATAGCATTTGGGTCATAGTGGACAGATTGACGAAGTCAGCCCACTTTCTACCTGTAAAGGCAACGTACTCCATGGATCAGTACGCAGAACTATATATTAGTGAGATTGTCAAGCTGCATGGTATTCTGGTGTCAATCGTTTCGGACCGAGATCCTAGATTCACTTCCAGGTTTTGGAAAAGCTTGCAAAGCTCCTTGGGCACTAGACTGGACTTCAGCACGGCGTTTCACCCACAAACGGATGGACAATCTGAGAGAACGATTCAAACATTGGAGGATATGTTAAGGGCGTGCGTGCTGGAACTTCATGCTCCTTGGAGCAGATATCTACCGCTTGTGGAGTTTGCTTACAACAATAGCTACCAGGCTACAATCGGCATGGCTCCATATGAAGCACTTTACGGAAGGAAGTGTAGATCCCCGTTATGTTGGGATGAGGTCGGAGAAACCAAGCTTATTGGTCCTGAGATATTACAGCAGATGTTCGAAGTGATAGCTGCTATCAAACAACGAATAAAGGCTGCTCAGGATCGACAAAAGAGTTATACGGACCATAGAAGAAGAGACTTGGAGTTTGCCGAAGGTGATGAAGTATTTTTAAAGGTGTCACCTTTCGAAGGCGTGATGAGGTTTGGCAAGAAAGGGAAGCTAAGCCCAAGGTTTATTGGGCCTTTTCCCATCTTGAAGAGGATTGGGAATATGGCTTACAGACTACAGTTGCCAGCGTCAATGGATGGAGTTCACAATGTCTTCCATGTTTCGATGCTGAGAAAGTGTGTGCGAGATCCAACCCAGATAGTAGAACATGTGGACTTTGACATCATACCGACGCTGACCTATGAGGAAAGGCTTATACAGATATTGGATATGTCGCTCAAGGTGTTGCGTAATCGAGTGGTCCCATTGGTGAAAGTTTTATGGCGTAATTACAATGTGGAGGAAGCCACATGGGAAAGACAAGCCGATGTGAGAGCCCAATATCCGGACCTCTTCGCTTAGGCAAATTTTGAGGATAAAATTTCTTTTAAGGTGGGTGGAATGTAACACCCGGCATTTTTGCCATGCAATAGTTTTTCCCGGATCGTTTAAACGGGATTAATATTATATTAATACGATGGATACTTTGATTAAAATGATGGAATGTTTAAGGGAAAACCAAACTAAGTGTAATCAAAACAAGTCAATTAAGTTAAAAGCTAATGGAAGGGTAAATGTGGAAGTAATTAGGGTAGGTGGAAGCAAACCAATGGATGAGTGCCAAGTGGCAACTTGTTGAAGAAGATATGTCTTCTCTTCCTCCTACGTGAAGCTCACTTCTACCTCCCCTTTTCTGTTTTCTCTTTTCCAGGCGACCAGCAACGATTTTAACCTAATTTCTTCCTGTCTCTCCAACAAAGGTGAGCGTCTTTTAACGCTAACAAGTTTGGACAAGTTTAAAGTGAGTTTTTACCGAAGTTTAGGGTTTCAGTTTTTGGTGAAAACTCACTGTTTTGGATGAAAACTCGTTGGTGTGTTTTCTAAAGTGTTTTAAGTATGTTTGCTGCATCTCCTACGTGATATTAGTTAGCATTTGTAGCGTTTAAATTCTGTACATTCATGTTACAGATCCGAACTCTCCAGGGACGTTCGAGCACACTGCATTGCCGCGAACAGGTAAGTTCATAACCGTAGGTTGGCCCTTAAGGCCCTACATCACCGAGGTACTAGGGTTCCTGTTCTGTCGGGTAGTTTTGGGTAGAACTGTTATAGCTTCTGTTCAGTTTGTGTTCTGTGTTGTCTGTTCGGTTCACGTTCTGAGTTGTCCGTTTTCTGTCTCATAATATGCCCTGTTATTTCTGATGTCTGCTGTTATAGGTTCAGGCACTGAGAATGTCATGCATACACGTTTTACTTAAAATCCATGCAAAAAAAAACTGATTTCTGTACACGGTTTGAAACTAAATAACATAAAATCTGACTGTCTGTAATGTACTGGTTAAGTGCGGGACGGGGACTGGCCCTCTGGTTTTATCCCTCCCTGGGAATCTGAAAATATTGTCCCTGGCAAGGACCCTCTGGTTTTATCCCTCCCTGGGAATCTGAAAACTGCCGTGCCTGATAGTGCACCTACTGAACCAGTTCCCCTATAAGCCCCACTTAATTCTTCTGCCACTGAAACTGAATGTTCTGTTCTGTCACCGCATTTCTGAAAATCTGCATGCATAGCATTTTGCATCACTGCATTCTGATTATGTCCTTACTGAGTTTTAGACTCATAGGTGAACTCTCTAATGTAGGTACCGAACCTGAAACCGAGGACTTTGTGCCTCAAAATGATGATCTGATGTAGTTGATGGCTCGGGCTCATGGGGGTTGGCTGCTGCAGTCAGGCATAAAGGTTTAAGTTTCCTGAAATGTCTATCTTGTAAAGTCTTCTGGAAAATTATGGTTTGGTTGTAAAACCCTTCCTTTGAAGAAACTCTGCAAGTATATGTCATATTCTGTACTGATTTTTAGACTTTAAAACAATGTATAGGTCTGATGTCTAAGTTTTTGAAACCGCTGTACTTGACAGTTCAGTTATATTCTAAAGTATTCTGGAATTGTTTGGGATACTTTCTGTTATTCTGTGCATGGATGATTCTGGTTTTGGGAACATGCATGCAGTTTGCCTCTTTAAATCTGTCAATTGTAAAGTATCTGTCAATTGTGAAGTATGCTTAACAGTCTTGTTTAGAGTCAGGCATTGAAGGTTTACGTCTTTTATGCATTCTGCTTCTGCTGTATCTGACAGTTGAATTACGTTCTGATGTGTTCTCAAATAGTTTGGAACATTCTCTGTAGTCTGTACACGAAGGGTCTCTGGTATTAGAGCTTTCTATGTATAGTGAAATCCTTTAAACTTCTGTCATGCTTTCTGTTGTGTTCAAGAACCATGTTTTGAACTGGTTCGAAGAAATCTGAGACTTCTAAGCGTTCTGTTTTATGCCCTCTGTTCGTATGTCTTCCTGTTGAAAGTTGTAAATTCTGTAAAATCATATCTGCCGATTTCACCTTCCGGTAAGAATTTTGAATACATCTACCGATAGATACTGTACATGTTTTGTCTTATTCCCATCCACCGCCAAACGGTGTTACTACCTTAGGTTTTCATCTTCCGATTTCAATTGCTATCTGCATATTCCGATGACGTCACCCATCTTCCGGCTGACGTCATCACCTCCTGCCGATTCCGTTTATTTCAGAGCATCTTCCGATGACGTCACCCATCTTCCGGCTGACGTTATCACCTTCTGCCGGTTACGTTCGCTGTTTGCATCTGCCGGTTGACGTCATCCATCTTCCGGCTGACGTCATCCGTTTTGTCTTAATTGACATCTTCTACCCAGTGTAGTTTACATCCACCGATAGTTTTAATCTTCCGCCTGACGTCATCACTCACCTTCCGACGACGTCGTCGCAATTGCCTATTCTATCTGCTGCCTTCATCTTCCGGCCACGTTATCTGCCGAAGCCTCCCGCCAGTTTTGTTTATTTTTTGTTTTCTTTTCTTCTGCTTCTCTTCTGTTATTCACTTATGTATTTCAGCCAACTGTATCCCGTTTGTTTTTAACTCCAGAGAACTCTCCCTCCCTGTAAACATTTTAAAAGTATAATGTCCTCTGTTTTGACCGATCTGTTCAAAAAATAAAATAGTCCCCGTTTTTCCGTTATCTGTCCCGGAGTGATGGCTCCGATCCCGGACTCCGATCGGGTCCCGGTTTCGGGCTGTCACAGTTGTAGTCTGTAAGCCATGCTTCCAACTCTCTTCAAGATGGGAAAGGGCCCAACAAACCTTGGACTTAGCTTCTCTTTCTTGCGAAACCTCATCACGCCCATGAAAGGCGACACCTTGAGGAATACTTCATCGCCTTCAGTGAACTGTAAGTCTCTTCTCCTCCGGTCCGCGTAACTCTTATGTCGACTCTGAGCAGTATTGATTCGCTGTTTGACAGTAGCAATCACCTCAGACATCTGCTGTAATAACTCAGGGCCGACAAGCCTGGATTCTCCAACTTCATCCCAACACAATGGAGATCTGCATTTTCTGCCATAAAGGGCTTCATATGGGGCCATTTCGATAGTAGCCTGGTAGCTGTTGTTATAAGCGAATTCTACTAGCGACAAATACTTACTCCAAGGGGCATGAAATTCCACCACGCACGACCTTAACATATCCTTCAGTATTTGAATCGTCCTCTCGGATTGTCTGTCCGTTTGTGGATGAAATGCAGTGCTGAAGTTTAACTTGGTACCCAAGGAGTTTTGCAAGCTTTTCCAGAACCTCGACATGAATCTAGGGTCCCGGTCAGATACAATTGATACTGGCACCCCATGCAGCTTGATGATCTCGCTTATGTATAATTCTGCATATTGATCCATGGAGAACATCGTCATCACAAGTAGAAAATGGGCCAACTTTGTTAGTCTGTCCAAAATGACCCATATGCTGTTATGGCCACTAGCTTTCCTTGGAAGGCCGACAACAAAATCCATCGTGATATTCTCTCATTTCCATTCAGGGATTGGGAGAGGCTGAAGTGTTCCATCTGGTTGTTGATGTTCAGCCTTCACTTGTTGACATACCATACAAGATTCCACGTATTTGGCAACCTCATTCTTCATATTCGGCCACCAGAAGTGTAGTTTCAAGTCTTGATACATCTTCGTGCTTCCAGGATGCACTGAGAAAGAAGACGAGTGGGCTTCTGAAAGAATATCCTTTCTTAGCTTTTCATCTCTCGGAACATACCACCTGTCTTTGAACTTCAGAATACCATCTCCCGAATGACTGAACTCGGAAGAGGCCAAAGGCAATTTACTAACTATATCGGCCATCTCCTTTGAATTGATCTTCTGGGCTTTCTTAATTCGGTCCAGAATGGTTGGCCGTATTGATAGGTCCGCCAGTACGGCTGATAGTTCAGAGACTACCTCCATACCAAACTTCTGAATTTCTGTCCTCAAAGGCATCGATACGATCGACAGAGTTAGTTGTATAGTAGCTGGCATCCTGCTCAACGCATCGGCTACCACATTAACTTTTCCCGGGTGGTATTTAATCTCGATATCATAGTCTTTCACAAACTCGAGCCACCGTCGTTGCCTCATGTTTAACTCCTTCTGAGTAAATATATACCTCAAGCTTTTGTGATCTGAAAATACTTCACATGATTGTCCATACAAGTGGTGTCTCCATACTTTCAGTGCAAAAAGAACCGCCGCTAACTCAAGGTCATGAGTAGGGTAGTTTTGCACGTGGTTCTTCAATTGTCTAGACGCGTATGCCACCACCTTTCCCTCATGCATTAATATGTATCTCAAACCAATCTTTGACGCATCGCAGTACACACTGAAGTTGCCGTCTTCGACCGGTAATACCAATAAAGGAGCAGTGGTCAACTCCTGCTTATGCGTCTGAAAACTCTCTTCACAAGCTTCGGACCACTTGAACTTGATATCTTTCTTCGTTAAGCTGGTCATGGGCTTTGCTATCACAGAAAATCCCTTGATAAACTTCCTGTAATAACCAGCTAGCCCGATAAAACTTCGTACCTCATTGACATTCCTCGGCCTCTGCCAGTCTTTCACAGCCTGAATCTTGGCCGGATCCACTGAAACTCCTTCTGCAGACACCACGTGGCCTAGGAAATTAATTTTGCTCAACTAGAATTCACATTTTGACAGCTTGGCGTATAATTGGTGTTGTTTCAGAGTTGATAGCACAATCTCCAAGTGCCCTTCGTGCTCTATTTCATTTTGAGAATAAACCAGGATGCCGTCGATGAAGACGATCACAAACTTGTCTAGAAAATCCTAGAATACCCTGTTCATCAAGTCCATAAATGCCGCCGGGGCATTAGTCAACCCAAACGACATCACTAAGAACTCATAGTTGTAAGATCGTTATTGTCTAAAAAGGGGGTGAATTAAACTTATTAAATTGTTCTCTTAATCTAACCATTTTTTTCTTGTTTGCAATTACTAAATTTATAGCAAACACACAGGAAAAACAAAGTAAAGGATAGAGAGAAATTGACACCGTAATTTTTAACATGGTTCGGCCAAACTTGCCTACGTCTACACTCCAAGGCTCCCCCTTGAAGATTCTTTCTTTCTTCTCAGAGAAAACTAGATCGCACCTCATGGGCGACGATCTACTGCCTTTTACAAATCTGGATTGTTCTTCATGGGCGACAATTCACTGCCTTTACACTTTTCACAGTGAGGATATGATTATCAGCACACGCTACACTCTCTCAAAAATTGAATCTCAAGTAACAGAGTAGAGAGATGTAGTAGAAATACAGAGTATTGCAAAGTATTTGCTCGTGAGGATTCAAAGATAATTTCACCAAAAAATGTTCTCCCAATCTACTTTCTCCCCTTTATACTCTGTCTATATTCCCCTTCAGATCTGGAAGGCTTCTCATCTGAATATGGAAATTTTATGACCGTTGGAGAAACATCCGTACATAGATAGCTAGCCGTTGCGTTCTGAAGTCGCTATCGCTCTTTGCGATTAATGAACTGGAGTTAAGGCACTGAACGAGTATCAATGTTGCTTTGCGGTCTTTTAAATTTCTGGTACTATGAAATTAGACGAGTGCGTCTCTCATTGTCGTGGAGGACTGCGTTTGTCTTTTGAGCATGGACGACTGCGTCTTTAATTGTCGTGGACGACTGCGTTTGTCTTTTGAGTGTGGACGACTGCGTCTTTAATTATCGTGGATGACAGCATTTGTCTTTTGAGCGTGGACGACTGCGTCATTAATTGTCGTGGACGACAGCATTTGTCTTTTAAGCGTGGACGACTGCGTCTTTAATTGTCGTGATTTAATTGTCGTGGACGACTGCGTCTTTAATTGTCGTGGACGACTGCGTCTTTAATTGTCGTGGACGACTGCGTCTTTAATTGTCGTGGACGACTGCGTCTTTAATTGTCGTGGACGACTGCGTCTTTAATTGTCGTGGACGACTGCGTCTTTAATTGTCGTGGACGACTGCGTCTTTAATTGTCGTGGACGACTGCGTCTTTAATTGTCGTGGACGACTGCGTCTTTAATTGTCGTGGACGACTGCGTCTTTAATTGTCGTGGACGACTGCGTCTTTAATTGTCGTGGACGACTGCGTCTTTAATTGTCGTGGACGACTGCGTCTTTAATTGTCGTGGACGACTGCGTCTTTAATTGTCGTGGACGACTGCGTCTTTAATTGTCGTGGACGACTGCGTCTTTAATTGTCGTGGACGACTGCGTCTTTAATTGTCGTGGACGACTGCGTCTTTAATTGTCGTGGACGACTGCGTCTTTAATTGTCGTGGACGACTGCGTCTTTAATTGTCGTGGACGACTGCGTCTTTAATTGTCGTGGACGACTGCGTCTTTAATTGTCGTGGACGACTGCGTCTTTAATTGTCGTGGACGACTGCGTCTTTAATTGTCGTGGACGACTGCGTCTTTAATTGTCGTGGACGACTGCGTCTTTAATTGTCGTGGACGACTGCGTCTTTAATTGTCGTGGACGACTGCGTCTTTAATTGTCGTGGACGACTGCGTCTTTAATTGTCGTGGACGACTGCGTCTTTAATTGTCGTGGACGACTGCGTCTTTAATTGTCGTGGACGACTGCGTCTTTAATTGTCGTGGACGACTGCGTCTTTAATTGTCGTGGACGACTGCGTCTTTAATTGTCGTGGACGACTGCGTCTTTAATTGTCGTGGACGACTGCGTCTTTAATTGTCGTGGACGACTGCGTCTTTAATTGTCGTGGACGACTGCGTCTTTAATTGTCGTGGACGACTGCGTCTTTAATTGTCGTGGACGACTGCGTCACTGACTGCACGTGACTACTTTGGACGATTGTTTTCCACAGACTACTTCGATTATATCTGTTTTCTTTCATGTGGACGATGACTGTGGACTTAAAACACTTAACCAAAATTCGTCAAAAAAACTTAATACCTTTTTTAAAGGGCATTTTCAGACAAAATGCAATTTACACGATAATCCAATTATTCAGTTCATGTAGTTCAAATTAATAATCAGTTCACCGATCATAATCATCCAGATTAAAACATAATCATCAAAAATATAGTTACTTAAACGCATTTAAGCTAAGAATCTCCCCCTTTTTGATGATAACAAATATATATTATGATTAATGGATTTCTCCCCCATAATAATCTTAGAATGATATAAACTTCTCTAACTCCCTCATACTCTATGCATTCAACCAACTAAACTTTATCTTTATCATTCATAGATTCTGTCCCCCTTTATCATTATCAAAACAAATAAACAGAAAATAAAGACAGCAGGGCATTCGACACAGCATGGATAAAAATAAAGATCAATAATAAAAAATATTCGATTTCACAACAAAAACTAATCCTACTAGTTATCAGGGGAAGAGGAATTATCCATCCTAAGAGTTCCCTTAAATGATCTAGAAGAGTATGTTGAAGAGGGGGAATCCTAGAAACGACCATAATAGAAGTCCCTAGCATATCGAAACAGATGCTCATCTTCATCCTCATCTGTCATAGCCTCAGCTGGAGCAGTAGTAATAGGAGGAACGGTTCCTCCATCAAATGTAGCTCCTGCATTCCCTGCAATCACTGCAACCTCGGCATCTTCCATTTGAACATCAGCAGAGACAGAATCAGCATCGGAGACAATAAGGGTCTCTGTCTCACAAACATCAAAGCTAGCAACAGGAGATGAAGGGGATTCCATCGGAGGATTAATTGCCTCAACTGGAGGAACAACAACGTCAACAGAAGGAGCAACTGCGGGAGGAGGATCTGACACGAGTGGAGATGGGTCAGGAACAACAAGAAGTGCATCCTCTGCATCTGCCATAGGAATATTAACAGGGACAGCAGAGGCAGAATTAGCATGAGCAGCAGGAGTGAAATGAGCTGCACCATTGTTCTCAACAGATTCCTCCAGGGCCAAATCAGTAGGAGTTGGCTGACCCTCACCCCAGTGCAGAAGAGTTTCAATGTCTGCAACACTAGTGAGAATCCTATGACTATCGCGCTGCAAACGGGTTCCCAGAAGATTTGTGTGGAATCTCACAGACTCGATGACATCATCATTGGCTTTACTGTAATTTGTTTCCAACAAATCAATGCGTGTTGTGACACCCTCAAGAGCCAAACTTAGAGTGGATTCCACTTGTGTAAGATGAGTATTGAGTTCTGGAATAGCATCCTGAGTGAAAGAGGAGGCTTCAAGATGGTCAAGTCGGGAAATAACAGTAGCCTCAAGATGATCTAATCGGGATAGATACATGGATTGAAAGGACTCAAGAGTAGTCCCGAGACTGGCAATGCTTGCCTACAGTTCATTGTAGTGAGTCTTCGGAAATAGATGGCCTCACTAAAGGAGTAGGGCGATTTGTTGGTCTAGGAGGAGCCCTAATTGACACAGGAGGCACTGGATTTGGAGATGGGGCACGGATTTGACTGATTGGACGTGGGAGATCAACTTGGATGAGATGAGGGTCAGGATCATTTAAAGGTTCTGGAAGGGGAGTTGGCTCATGAGTGACCTCCTCTGGAGCTTGAAGAAGAAGTACTGGTGGGGGCATAGGATCAAGAACATGAATGTGTGTGTCATCCTGAGCACTCTCTTCCTCTTCTTCTTCTTCATCGGAAATGATTAATCGCCTTGAAACGCCTCGTCTGCCAACATTGACAACCAGCTCACTTTGAGCATTTCTAGCTGTGTCCACCCTAGACACAACACCACGACCTGCTTTCTCAACCAACACTCCTTGATTATCTCTTGTGATTCCCATTCTGGACATGGTGGAGGATGAGAAAAAGTTAGTTTTCTTCAAGGATAAAAGCTTTTCAGGCTCAGGAAATCTAACTCCATACCGATTTAAAATCTTCATAATCAGAAGATTGTAAGGCAGGGGCTTGGAAGCATTACAGACTACTTGAAGCATTCTGCTAAGAACAATGAATCCAACATGAAACTCCTCTAAAAAACTGTCCAAGCAAGAAGAGATCCATGCCACTGACATGATCTCTGTGACCCTCTATAGGCAGAATATTATAATGGATCATTTGGTGAAGTACTCGGGCCCTAAGGTTTAAGTCCTTACTTTTCAGCTTTAGGGGAGAGCAATTTAGATCCTTGGCAATCAGTTTGACTAATGCCTTACCCGCAGGTTTAGTAAGAAATATTGGAGTCGTTGTTGCCTTAAAGTATCTGGGAGATCCATTTAAAAACTCACAGCAGAGAATTTCGTGAACTTTTTCTTGAGTAAGTTCAATGCGTCTTCCATAGACATAGCTCCTGATGATTAGGGGTCGAGTAGAATGTTCTAGGTTAGCATAAAACATCCTAATTGCAGTTTCACGGTAAGGGGCTTTAGAATCAAACAACCCTAATAAACCCAATCTGACTAAGGTTTCTTCTAAATCTAGTCCAGATAAATCGCAAAAGATTACACCTCTAGATCTAATAATTGGTTTGAATTCAAAATCTTCATAATACCTATTGAATGCGGCCTGATTGATAAACTCATGATTCGGCCATTGAAGAGAAGGAGGTTCGATGACAGACTGGGGATTTGTCGAATGGGACATCTTCAATTTCTTCCTCGAGAAGACATGGGGAGCGCTAGAGGAAGAAGCCATAGATAAGATTATAGGTTTTTGATTAAAGAGTGGAACAGTTCTTAAAGGGCAACAAGGAACGGAGAGGAAAGTGAGTCACTAGATGATTGACAGAGAGCGGGAAGAATTTGAAATGATTTCAAGAGTTAGGGCTTCTGAAACAAGGCGAAGGCTTTTATAGAGCTTATTGTGAACGTCCATTGTCAATGTCCACAGACAACGTCCATAGACAACATCCATAGACAACGTCCATAGACAATATCCATTTTTATCGTCCATGATAATAAACGTCCATTCGTATTAGCCTTTGTCAACGTCCATAGGACAACGTCCATAGGACAATATCCATTGACAGTAAAACAAGTTGATCAAAATCTCTAAAAGAGAAGAACCTTAATTTTTCTCAAACTTAATGAGACCTAGTCTTATTCTAATGTTATTAAAGGTTTTCTCATCCAAAGGTTTGGTAAATATATCTGCCAATTGATCTTCAGAATTGACAAATTCTAATGTAATATCACCTCTTTGAACATGATCTCTGATGAAGTGATACCTAACCTCGATGTGTTTTGTTCTAGAATGCTGTATGGGATTCTTGAAAATATTGATGGCACTGGTGTTATCACACCGAATGGGAATCCTATCACAGAAAAGATTATAATCTTCTAGAGTTTGCTTCATCCAAAGCATTTGAGCACAGCAACTATCAGCAGCAATATATTCACTTTCTGCAGTTGAAAGTGCTACAGAATTCTGTTTCTTAGAATACCAGGACACTAAAGATTCTCCTAAGAATTGACATGTTCCACTTGTGCTTTTCCTATCTACCAGACTCCCAGCATAATCAGAATCTGAATATCCTATCAGATCAAAAGAAGTACCCTTCGGGTACCATAAACCTAAGTCATATGTCCCACTTAAATATTTGAAAATTCTTTTGACAGCCGTTAAGTGAGATACTTTAGGGGCAGCTTGAAATCTAGCACAGGGACAGACACTAAAGAGAATATCTAGCCTACTAGCTGTCAGATATAACAGAGATCCAATCATACCACGATATTTTTTAATATCAACACTTATTCTGTTTTCATCTTTGTCCAATTTGGTAGTGGTGCTCATGGGAGTTCTGGAGGACTTAGAGGATTCTAATCCAAATCTTTTTAAGAGGTCTTTGATGTATTTTTCTTGACAGAAAAAAATACTATCATATTTTTGGCTAATTTGAAATCATAAGAAGAATTTTAGCTTCCCCATCATACTCATTTCAAACTCACTTTGCATATCAGAGGCAAATTCATCACAAAGTGAAACATTTGTAGATCCGAATATGATATCATCTACATAGATTTGAACAAGGAGAATATCTTTGTCCTTTTGCAAGGTAAACAAGGTTGAATCGGAATTATCCTTTTTGAACTTCCTTTCCTCAAGAAAATTTTTTAACTTATCATACCAAGCTCTAGGAGCATGCTTAAGTCCATATAGAGCTTTCCTGAGTTTGTATACATGGTCAGGCTTTTCAAAGTCTTCAAATTCTAAGGGCTGCTCTACATAAACTTCTTCCATGATATAACCATTTAAAAATACACTTTTTACATCCATTTGAAAAGAGTGAAATTCTTGAAACAAGCATATGCTAGAAGCATCCTAATAGATTCTAATCTAGCTACGAGTGCAAAGGTTTCCTCATATTCTATTCCTTCTTCTTGGTTATAACCTTTGGCAACTAACATGACTTTGTTTCTAATAACTATGCTATTTTTATCAATCTTGTTTTTAAACACCCATTTTATTCCTATAATTTGATGATCAAATAGTTTTGGAACAAGTTCCCAAATATTGTTCCTTTCAAATTGGTTTAGCTCTTCCTGCATAGCCACAATCCAGTTTTCATCCTGCTCTGCTTCCTCGAATTTCTTAGGTTTAACTTATGAAATAAATGCCACATTGGCACAGAGATTACTAAGAGAGGATCTAGTCTTCACTCCTAAGGAAGGATCACCTAAAACTTCATCTAAAGGATGATTTTTGACAAATTTCCAATCAATCTCTAAGAAGAGCAGAATTTTCATGCTTGACAGGAACAATTTTCAGAGTATTTGAAAAAGGTTCTAGAGAGTTATTTCCTTGAAGGGTATCTGAAGGCTTGTCTAAGGAAAAGGAATCCAGATGCTTCTCTAAAGAATCGTCCTCACCCACATTGATTGTGGGTTGAGGGGTCTCATCAAAGTTGACATGAATAGATTCTTCTACAACTAGAGTCCTTTTGTTAAAAACTCTATAGGCTTTACTGGAAAGAGAATAATCAAGAAAAATTTCAAGATCAGATTTGGAATCGAATTTTTCTAAGTTATCCTTAGTGTTAAGAATGAAGCATTTAAAACCGAAAGCTCTAAAGTACTTAACAGTGGGGGTTTTTCCATTCCAAAGCTCATAAGGTGTTTTCTAAATAATAGGTTTTATAGAAACCCGATTAAGCACATAACAAGCTGTTGAAATAGCTTCTACCCAGAAATACTTTGGAAGAGAATTTTCATTAAGTATGGTCCTAGCAAGCTCTTGGAGAGACCTATTTCTCCTCTCAACAACTCCATTTTGTTGAGGGGTTCTAAAAGAGGAGAAATTGTCCTCAATTCCATACTTGAGACACAAGAGTTCAAATTTTTCATTTTCAAATTCTCCACCATGATCACTACGAATAGCAACAATGGTGAGCTCCTTTTCATTTTGAACTCTCTTCCTAAAGTTAGAGAAGATATCAAAATTTTCATCTTTTGACTTGAGGAAGAATACCCATGTGAACCTAGAGAAGTCATCTACAATGACATAGGCATAGAATTTTTCACCTAGACTAGCTAATTTAGAAGGACCGAAGAGATCCATGTGAAGAAGTTGTAGGGGCTTGGAGGTAGAAATTGCATTCTTTGATGCAAAGGAGCTTTTGATCTGCTTGCCCATTTGGCAAGCTTCGCAGACCTTATCATTCTCAAAAGAAAACTTGGGAATCCCTCTAACTAAATTATCCTTAGTAATCTTAGTTAAGGTATCCATACCTATATGTCCTAATCTCCTATGCCAAGTCCAACTATCAACCAGTAAATTAGCAGCAAAACATTTTTCATCAATAAGTTCAAAGAAATCTAAATTAATAATATACACATTATCTCTTCTATACACCCTTTGAACAGAATTTTACTATTAGTAACATCTTTAATCACACATTCATTTGATTTAAATATCACTTTATAACCTTTGTCACACAATTGACTGATGCTAAGCAGATTGTGTTTTAATCCTTCTACTAACAAAACATTTTCAATAATGGGATTAGAAGGATTACCTATATTGCTGATGGCAACAATTTTTCCTTTCTGGTTTCCACCAAAAGTGACATTTCTTTTCTTCTTGGTTACAACAGCAAATTTGGTTGAGTCTCCCGTCATGTGCCTCGAGCATCCACTGTCGAGGAACCACTGGTTTTTTCCAGGAGAACATTCAACCTACAAAACAGAAGATCAAGTTGTCTTCATTGGTACCCAAATTTTTTGGGTCCTAATGTTAGGTCTGGTTTCTTTAGGAACCCATTGCAATCTCCTATCAGGTTTACTATTTCCTAGTTTAAGAGGACATTCATAGGATTTATGTCCTATTTCATTACATGCATGACAAGTAGAGGATTTAACAAAGAAATTCTTATATACTTTCTTTTTACTAAACCTTTCATATCCTAAGCCAGCTTTATCAAATGTAACTCTATGGCTGCCTAGTAGCATATTCAGGTTCTTGCTGCCATTAGTAAACTTCAGAACAATATTATTCAAACTCTCATTTCTACTTTTCAGATCATGTATCTTCTTTACATGCAGATTTAACTCTTTGGCATGCTTTTCAATTAAATCAGAATTCTCCTTTTTAAATAAGTTGTATTTAGACTTAAGCATACCAAATTGCTTAACTAAATTATTAAAAGCATCAACCACAACACCATCATAATCAGCTTCACTATCACTTAAGGAAATTCTAACCTCATTATCGTGTGCCATGAAACACAGGTTGGCTACTTCCTCATCTTCTGAGAAAATGTCACTCTCACTATCATCCCATGTGGCCTTCATTGCCCTCTTCTTAAATTTCTTAGGACCTTTCTTTGCTTGAGGACATTCGGCCTTGATATTTCCTGGCTTCCCGCATTCAAAACAAGTTATCTCCTTATCCTTTTGAGGCTTTTCTCCTCTAGAGAATTTCCTTCCATGCATCCTTTTCCTCTGAAGAAATTTACAGAATCTTCTAGTAATAAGAGCTATGTCCTCATCTTCATCATCTTCCTCAGAGTCATCTTGTTTGCTCGAGGAAGCCTTAAGCGCTATATCCTTCTTTTTCCTGATTTCTTTCTCCTTGAGATCTTCCTTGTCAATGGCTTTCATGGTTATCTCATGAGTCATTAGAGAGCCAATGAGCTCTTCAAGCTTGAGCACTTTGAGATCTCTAACCTCTTGTATGGCTGCCACGTTTGGTTGTCATGCTCTCGGTAGGCATCTCAGAATTTTCTTTACATGTTCTTCGCTAGAGTAAATTTTACCAAGCACTTTTAAGCCATTAGTAATGTTAGTAAATCTAGTAAACATTGAACTAATGGATTCTTCTTTTTCCATAGAAAATAATTCATAATCATGAACTAACATGCTCAATTTATTCTATTTTACTTGGTTGGTTCTCTCATGTGTGACTTCTAATAAATGTCATATCTCCTGTGCATTATCACACCCTTGAACTCTGTTAAACTCATCTCTGTTCAGTGCACAGTATAAGGTGTTAACAACTTTAGCATTTAGACTCAAATTTTTCTTATCAGATTCTGTCAATTCATGAGGAGCCTTAGGAATACTAATCTCGTTTTTCATTTTCATGGCTCTAAATGGTCCATATTCTATAATATTCCATATATCATAATCCATAGCCTGAACAAAAATTCTCATCCTAGACTTCCAATAGACATAGTCATTTCCATCAAAGAATGGAGGTCTAGTAATAGATTGGCCTTCTACGTGTGTTGTGTTTAGAGATGTTAAACGAGCGAGCTGCTCGCCAGCTCCCTCGCTCGACTCGTTACTGTAGCGGGCCGAGCTTGGCTCGGCTCGCTACAGTAACGAGCGAGTTTGGCTCGAGTCACACAGGCGAGTTGAGCCGAGCTTGGACATCTCGGCTTGCGAGCCCGTGAATGACCAGGCTCGACGAGCCTGCTCGCGAGCCTACTCGCGAGATGGCTTGTCAACGGAAGCCCAGCTCGGGTCCTGCGGCGAGCGCTGAGCCCTCTCCGACGCGGCGACGCCTGACCATCGATAATCTCTCACTCTTCGATATCTCAGTCAATCACTCAATCCCAATCTGATGCCCAGGTCGGGGCACTCTACGGCGACTCTCCGACGCTCGACAGAAGACACGAATGCGATAAATCGAAACTAAATGTTGATTGATCATTGATCGGCTCTGCCTCTGGACGTATGTTAAAATTTTGGGGAAGAAAACTGAAAAGAAATGTGAATCACAATTCACAGCCATCGGCTATCCTGCAAAATTGCAAATTGCAATTGTAATGAAATAAATATACTTGATTAGTTGATTATATATTTATATTTATTGTGATCGTGATGATGTGATATCATATAATATCATAATAACAATTAACAAATAATATAAGTATTAACAAGTAACAACAATCAACAATTAACAATAACCAGAAACATAGCCGATTGATAGGCTATTTATGAGCGCTCAATCGGCCATTTCTCGTTCAAAGCAAGTGGCGACCACTAATATAACTGGTCGACACATAAAAAATCATTTTATTCCGAGGGTTGACCAAAAATCCTAACTCTCGAGTAATATTAGTATATTACAATAAAATTAAAGTATATTATAATAACAATTAACAATTAAAAAATGACAATGGACAATTAACTCTTCACAGAGACAGTCGACACTGAAGGCCGATTCATCGGCTCTTCCTCGTTCACAGAAAGTGTCGACCTATAATGTAACTGGTCGACACCTAAAAATATTCTAGCTTCAACATTGGAGCTGGGGAATGGACGATGGGAAGCGAAGAAAGCTGTGGCGGAATAATGTCGGAGATGGATAGCGATTTTAACTGATTAGCCTGTTTAATGGCCGCCGATTTGATAAGGTCGGCGGTTCGGGAAGCCTCAGCGGTAATCTCCTTCGATTTCTTCGCAGTTTCCGAGACCAAATCGGAGAATTTTGTGGAGTTCATCAGGTTTTGAGATTTCTTCGCTGCTTCTTCAGCGAAATTTTTCGCTCTGTTCCCGAGAGACTCCAGTTTCGCTCTCCTTTCTCTGTCGCCTTCTTTTCCTTGTTCCTCCTCGGTCCATTTCTAATGAGACGTACGTAGTAAATTCGCATTTGTCGAGAAACGAGACAACATTCAGCCCATACATCGTCGTATTGAAGTGCACGGAAAATTGCCTATAACTAGGTTGACCTCGTCATTTTAATTTCATTTTGTAATTTAATTATTTATAATATTTTATAATTAAATTTACGATCTAATAATATACTAAATTACTTTCTTTAATTAATCACTGACATATTCAAATATAATGTTAAATTATAAAATTAAAAAATAAATATAACAAAACCAGTAAAGTATTATTTAATTTTAAAAAAATTAATTTCAATAAAAAAATTGTTGACAGACTCTTTAGTAGATGATATTAGTGCAAAACAGAGACACCCATGTGGCTGCAAACCCTAATTCACACTGATTTGAGGACATGAAATTTAGGGTTCATACGATGTTGACATCCACCCGTATTTTTTCCTATTTGACAGTCTCTCCTCTCATTCTATTTCTCCACTCTTTTCCTCATTTGACATTGCAATTCAATCATTGTGAAGGAGATATGTATGTGGGTGAGTAAATGAGCAGCTATTTAGGAAGAAATTTTATCGGCTTATTTCGTGAAATATCGTGTGGAATCGATAGAAGGTGTGAAAGTCTTTGGAGAGATTAAATTTGTACCCAAATGTTGGAGGTGTAACAAAATAGGTCTAATTATAAAGATGGCTTCGTCTTTGGCTAAGTGGGTATCTCTAACTTTATTGAAAGATGACATTATATGGGTCTATCGGATAAGATGATTACTTATTTTGTTTGTCTTAATCACTAATTACAGTTAAGTGACCTACATTTCATGAATTTCTATTTTAATATTTCAACTACATTATAAATCAGTATTTAAGCCTTAAACTTCCGGTTAGTGAATTTTATTCTCTGGCTTTATTATACATATGTCACGCTTTCCATTTCATTTATAATAAGATTAAATATTATAATATATACTTTTCTTTCAAACATTATCTTCGAATATGCAAAATTTTAGAATATTTTATATTAAAAATATTAAAATACTAGGTAACTAGAAGTTGACTTGTGACATATCTATTTGACAATATTATTTATCATGATTATATACTTTTCTTTCAAACATTATGTCTGGTGGAGCAGACAAACTTCTTTGCATGTTATGTGAGAGCAGTAAATGCTCATCATGACCATTTGAATCCAAACCCAAATTTACCTATGTTTTTAGAGCACCTGTTGAGACCATATCGCCCTCCACAACAGGGTGAGGACATGGACAACGATGAACCCGACGGCGACCAGTCATGAGTTATGTTATTTTTCATCTACGTTTTTAATTTATTTTATGCATTGAATTAGAATTTGATGACATATTTATTTTAAATTTAAGTGATTATGTAAGGAAATCTTTATTTATGTAATTTCTGCTCGTTAAGCTCCGCTCGTTAGGCTCGTTGGGCCAGCTCGGCTCGGCTCGTTAGGCTCGTGGCTCGCGAGCCGGCTCGAGTTGAAATTTTTTTTGATCCGCTCGTTAGGCTCGGCTCGTTAGGCTCGGCAGGTTCGTTAGGCTCGGCTCGTTTGGCTCGGCAGGCTCGGTGAGCTGGGACTTTCTCGGCTCGGCTCGGCTCGGCTCGACTCGCTCGTTTAACATCTCTAGCTGTGTTAGTGTTGAATGCCATTTTAACTATATCACAGAATATTTCTAATTCAAAAATATGACAATATTTAACAACCTTTCTCTGATACCAATTGTAAGATCGTTATTGTCTAAGAGGGGGTGAATTAGACTTTTTAAATTGTTGTCTTAATCTAACCATTTTTTTCTTGTATGCAATTACTAAATTTATAGCAAACACACAGGAAAAACAAAGTAAAGGATAAAGAGAAATTGACACCGTAGTTTTTAACGTGGTTTAGCCAAACTTGCCCACATCCACGCTCCAAGGCTCCCCCTTGAAGATTCTTTCTTTCTCCTCAGAGAAAACTAGATCGCACCTCACGGGCGACGATCTACTGCCTTTTAAAAATCTGGATTGTTCTTCACGGGCAACAATCTACTACCTTTACACTTTTCACAGTAAGGATATGATTATCAGCACACGCTACACTCTCTCAAAAATTGAATCTCAAGTAACAGAGTAGAGAGATGTAGTAGAAATACAGAGTATTGCAAAGTATTTGCTCGTGAGGATTCAAAGATAATTTCACCAAAAAATGTTCTCCCAAGCTACTTTCTCCCCTTTATACTCTGTCTATATTCCCCTTCAGATCTGGAAGGCTTCTCATCTGAATATGGAAATTTTATGACCGTTGGAGAAACATCCGTACATAGATAGCTAGCCGTTGCGTTCTGAAGTCGCTATCGCTCTTTGCGATTAATGAACTGGAGTTAAGGCACTGAACGAGTATCAATGTTGCTTTGCGGTCTTTTAAATTTCTGGTACTATGAAATTAGACGAGTGCGTCTCTCATTGTCGTGGAGGACTGCGTTTGTCTTTTGAGCATGGACGACTGCGTCTTTAATTGTCGTGGATGACTGCGTTTGTCTTTTGAGCATGGACGACTGCGTCTTTAATTGTCGTGGACGACAACGTTTGTCTTTTAAGCGTGGACGACTAGGTTTGTCTTTTGAGCGTGGACGACTGCGTCTTTAATTGTCGTGGACGACAGCATCTTTGTAGCGACCCTAGTACTGTACCCATTTTTCCCGTACATATATATATATTTTTTATACTTATCATTATAAACTTTAAACCTAACCTTAAGCGGAGATTAAATCGAAATCAGAGTTCGTTTAGTAAGTCGTTTAAAACAAATACTAAAACAATTGAAATTAAAACAATTTAAAACAATTAGATAAATAAATTAAAAACATATAATCGGCCGAGGGACAAAAAGGGAAATTCCCCTCGAAATTGAGGGGTGCTCGATCGCCAAATGTTAGGCGATCGGGCGCCGCCCTCATGGCCGCACGATCGGTCATGGCTTGGCCGATCGTGCGCCCCCCCTTTTCTTCTCCTCCTGCGCACGATCGCCTCCTTTCGTGCGCACTTTTGCCAACTTCTCTGGAATTCCAGAGAAGTTCACATTCGATCGCCCCTCTTTCCGCGATCGAACGTCTCCTTCATTTCTTCCAATCTTCTCCCTTTTCTTTCTTTTTCATTCCAACTTCGATCACACTCTAGTCGCTAGCCATTCCCACTTCCTCAACCTATACTTCAAATTAACATACTAAACACCTCATAATCGCCCAAACATTTGACTCAAAACACTTGTAACACATAACCTAATTTCATAAAACAAATTGTGTGGATATGTTTAAAACTATACAATTCCTCCTGTTTAAAATTTCTAAGCAGCTTATAAAAAAACAGGTTTTCAAAACGTTTTAAAACATCAAAACATGAACCTAACATCAAGCTAGATCCAAGCATCCTATTATGTTCTAACTTTACATTTCATATTACTATCAAATCCCCCAAAATACTTACACACATCCCCACGGGTCATAACGCACCGACTGCTCAGCACACTCCCACGGGCCATTCTCCATCAACTGCATCATACATCAGGAGGAGGAACGTCATCCTCACCTGGCTCAATGTCACCTACAACGTCACCTACACCATACAGACACACTATGAGCTAAAGGCTCAGTAAATTCTACGTAAATGCAGATGCGTGCAGTGCATATGGAGTTCAGAAATTATGCATAACGTACAGATCATGGCAGACAGAATATCACCGAGATCTCATCCCCCTAACTGGAGAGAGCCCATCCAGCGGTCGGACTACTCTTTCCAGCTAGAGGAGGAGGGTACACGCTTACAACACGTACAGCCGTGCCTGAGCCCCACCTCGCGTGACCAGATAACAGATTACGTATTTTATTACATTACATGAGATGTGGTATTGGTCAGACCCTTAATCGGTCCACACAATAGATCGATAGCCCTCTTTCGGGCCACATCGGTTTTCTGAAAACATCGTGCGGAAATTAATTTTCATCCTTAGTTAAAATACGTGATGCATGAACAGTTATAAGCATAAAATAAACAACCATCATGCATTCCATCAGGATGAATAAAACATAACCTATAAAGCAACAAACCTAACTACCCAACCAAAGCAATTTAAACAGACAATACACTAAGATCCTCGACGCGACATCGAAGTACAGTGTAGGCCAATCGGCCCGAGAACTTACCTCGTGCGCACTGAACCTCGAGCTCCATCCACGAGCGTTGTTTGTCTGAGGCAAAACACAACGGTCGATGTTAAAAAAAGTTTAAGTTACTAAACGTCCAAATTTAACGAAACCTTAACTAAGGAAATTCCTAAAAGTTCTAACTTAACTAATTGAGGCATATCGACGAACAATTTACGATTGATACTTCGAAACAACAATTAACGAGTTTTTCCCTAAAACCCAAAAATTCTCAAATTTTAACATTTCTCACAAATCAATCTAACTTCGTCCAATAAAGTTCAATACGTCCTTTATATCCTCAAACACGATAAACCTATCAATTTCGAACCCTAAATCGCATTTTTAACATAAACCCTAACGAAACCCTAACATCCTAACTCCGTGAAAACTGAAAACTAACGTTCTGAAATCATAGATTCGTACCTAGGGTTGCGAGAGAAGGAGAAAACACGGAGAACCGGAGTCGATCGGAGGAGAAATGGAGGTCGGAAGAGGAGAAATCACCGTGAGGGATAAGAGAGAATGCTCTCTGGTATTTCACGCAGCAGAGAAGAAATGAGGAAGAAAGAAAGTTTAAGTTATTTTATAATTTTGGTTTGGCAAATTACCGTTTTGCCCTTCCTTTGATTTTCTTTTCGTTTCGTCCTTTGTTTCATTAATTAACTAGCGATTTGGCTTCCCCAAATTTCCTTATTTTGCCAACAACTCCAACTTATTATTTGGGATTTATTAAAACTGTCCGTTTGCAAATCGGATCTCGTTTACTATTTTTACTCAAATACCCTTTGTATTACGAGAAACGTAATTACTCGAAATATAGCGTTATTACTCCGAAAATTCTCGTAAATTTCCTAAAATTCCAATTAATCGTTAGGATTGGAATAAAGCTCTCCGCTCGCAAAACAGACTTAATTTGACATATTTACAAAAATGTCATCATACAATATAATATTAATATCCTGTAAAACCGGGTATTACAATCTTCCTTTTAACCGTGGATGACTGTGTCTTTAACTTTGACTGTGGACGATTGATATTGTCTTAACTATTCTGTCGTGACAGTGGACAAATGATATTGGCATGCAACTTTGGACGAGTGATTCTGACTGAGACCACCTGACTTTCACGTGATACTTTGGACGATTGTTTTCCACAGACTACTTCGATTATATCTGTTTTCTTTCACATGGACGATTGACTGTGGACTTAAAACACTTAACCAAAATTCTTCAGAAAAACTTAATACCCTTTTCAAAGGGCATTTCCAGACAAAATGCAATTTACACGATAATCCAATTATTCAGTTCATGTAGTTCAAATTAATAATCAGTTCACCGATCATAATCATCCAAATTAAAACATAATCATAAAAAATATAGTTACTTAAACGCATTTAAGCTAACAATAGTGTCCGTATCGGGTTCTGAATGCAATCTATGGAATATCATCAGCCCTGACCTTTAATTGATAATAACTAGAGCGTAAATCAATCTTCGAAAATACCCGAGCCCCTTGCAGCTGGTCAAATAAATCATCGATTCTTGGCAACGGGTACTTATTCTTGATGGTCAACTTGTTCAGCTCCCGGTAATCGATGCACATACGTAGGGATCTATCATTCTTCTTAACAAATAGGACGGGTGCACCCCACGGAGAGAAGTTAAGGCGTACGAAGCCCTTGTCCACAAGTTCCTTCAGTTGAGTCTTTAACTCCCTCAGTTTAATTGGCGCCATACAGTACGGATTCTTCGATACCGGTTCAGCACCAGGACACACTTCAATTTCGAACTCAATCTCACGATCTGATGGCAATCCTGGTAGGTCGTCTAAGAAGACCTCTGGGAAGTGTCGAACTACCGGAATATTTTGAAGTCTCACCTCACCTTGCCCTTGAACATCTACTACGTGTGCAAGAAATCTGACACATCCTGACCTCATCAGCTATCGAGCTTTCAAGGAGGATATAACAGGTATAGGGTGTTCCTTTGGTATAGCCTGATAGGAGAACTCTTTCTCATTCAGGCGCTTAAAAAACACAAGCTCGGAACTACACTCGATGGTGGCATGATGTATAAACAGTCAGTCCATCCCCAGAATTACATCGTATCCTTTCATACCGATGATGATAAGGTTGACATACAATTTCTGGTCCCTACTGACACTATATCACCCTGCACTGCCTGCTCAGAGTGCATAAACTCTCCGGATTGTAGCATGACACTGTAGGGTTGATCTTACGGCACAATACATAATTTCTCCCTACCCATAAAGTCCATTGCCACAAACGAATGTATGGTCCCCGTGTCCAACAGAGTATAGGCAAGTAAATTACATATCAAGATTGTACCTGTGATCGCTGTGTGCTGGGCATCATCATCATTCTCTGTTATAGCAAATATCCTTGGCATGGCACGATTCGGCCTCGTGTCAGGCATTGGGCAATCCCGGACTTGATGGCCCTCTTTAGTGCACCGGAAGCAATGGCCGGTAAAGAGCCTGCATTCACCTATGTGATATTTCTGGCAACGCAGGCATACAGGTAGCTGAGGAGCCCCCATAGGTCTTTTCTCTTTATCCTGATAAACACCAGTCTCATTGGGCCTCTTAATGCCCCTATTCTGTTGCTGTTGTGGTTGCTAACCTTGACCCCGTTGTTGTTGTTATTGGTGGGACATCACGAAGGAATTTCTTTGAAGGATCTCTCTGTCTTTGAGACTTCATTTCCAAGGCTTCCAACTGATAAGTCTTGGCAACCACTTTTGCATACGGGGCCTCATCAAAACCCCCAGTCGTGATTCCTCGTAATAAGTCTATTTTCAGCCCTTGAATAAACTGGTGTACCTTGTTTCCGTCGATGGCCACCAAATGTGTTGCATAGCGGGACAAGGACTCAAACTTCTGAACGTATTCGGCCACAGATCCGTGTTGTCGTAGCTGATAGAATTTGATCAACTTTTTCCTCCTCACACTGTGGTCGAAGTACTTCTCTTAGAGGATCTTCTCGAATCCGTCCCAGCTTAATGCCTCTGTAGTTGACTGCACCGTGTCCCACCAAAATCCAACATTTTTGGTGAGATGGAACGTGGCACATATAACCTTCTTGCTCTCCTCCACTTCGGCGTAGTTGAACATTCGTTCGATATGCCGGATCCATTCCTCAGCGTGAGCTGGGTCCATAGACAATCCATCAAATGTAGGCGGTTGGAGCCATCGAAATCTGTCTCCACTGATGTCTCGTGGTGCATGGTTGTTGTTCCTATTGTCTGCCATCATGCGTTCCATCATGCGTGACTAAACGCCGACTAGCTCAGTTAGGCGATCGAGGGCGTCGCCCTTGTCATTTGCATCACCTTGATTCCCCCTCACCATTTCAAGAAAATCCTATACATAATAACGAACTTAACTTAATAAACAAGAACGGGTACAGAAACTTAAACACTTACAGTTGCCTGATAGTGCACCTCTGTTGCGCCAGTTCCACCAACTTCAAGAATATCCGACAGAACAGAAAACCTAGTACCTCCGAGATGTAGGGCCTTAAGGGCCAACCTACGGATATGAACTTACCTGTTTGCTGCAATGTAGAATGCTCGAATGTCCTTGGAACGCTCGGATCTGTTGCTGCAATGTAGAAAAATTAAACAAGTTGCAAATGCTAACAAATAACTTGGAAGATTATGCAGTAAACTCCGTTCAGACTTGTAGAAAACAACGAATGTGTTTCCATACAAAAACCGAGAGTTTTCTCCAAACTATCTTAACCTAAAGCTTCAACATAACCCATAGTTTTTGCTTGTCCAAATGTGTTAGCATTAGAAGATGTTTACCTTAGCGGAGGAGCAGAAAGGAATCTGAGAAGATTGAAGTAACTTCGATGGTTGTTTGTCGTCAGGAAGAGAAAATGCAGAGAGGAGAAAGGAGAGAGAGCAGAGAAGAGAAGTGAAGAGGGTTTCACGTAGGGGGAAGAACTTAACTTCTTCAACAAGCTGCAACATGTCACTCAACCATTGGTTTTCTCCCACCAAGCTTAATTTCTCTCCAATTTACCCTTCCATGCATTTTAACTTAGTGTAATGCTTAGTTAAACATTAGTTTGGTTTTCCAACAAAACACATATTGCATTTATATTAAATTAATCCCGAGAAATGGTTCGGGAAAATAATTACATACAAAAAGGCTAGGTGTTACAGTTCCAGAAGAAAAGCGAGCAATTGTCGATCGATCGGATATTTTAATTGTTTTAATCTCAACCGTTGATCAATCGGCTATTTTAATTGATGAAGGTGTTTGAATCTGAACCGTTGAAGCTTGTTTTAATCTTAGCCGTCGAAGATGATTATGGGCTGGGTTTCAAATTAATTGATAAATAGGTTATATGCTGACCTAATTCATTCAAAAAGGAGGGAGAGCAGCCCTAACGAGAGACCGAAAAGGAGCGAAAGCTTCGAGAATTGATTTTCAGCATAGTTTTTCTTTACCTTTCTCTTCTGAACTATAAGCTTCTTTATTATTCTTGTTGTTTTTCTTTATTTTAGTATGAACTAAATTTATTTTCTAGGGTTATGATGTAACTGAAACTCGACTGTTTAATATTTCTAATTTAGTTTTTATTTTTCTTTTTCCGATATCGTGTTGAGTATTCTTGTCTGTTCTTCATGCTTAATTTTGCCTGATCACCAAAGTTAAGATTTTTAGGGTTGTTTCAAAAGACGGAAGTTGCGAAATAACTGGGCATTGATGAGTTTACCATAAACTGATTCTAGACTAGGGATAGCTATGACTTTTATGTAGTTTTATGATTTTCTGCACTTAATGTATTCAATTGATTTGAGTTTGAGACCGGGAGGTGATAACCTGTTAGTTGGATAATATTATTATAGCTCGGGAGAGAATAATAATTAAAATAGAAAAATCGCTATCAACACGTAGGATTAGGAAATATTAACTAAATTAGGGATATTAAATAGGAAAGTGGATGTGAAATCAGAATCCCTAGATTATTTCTTAATATTTACCAAATCTTTAATTATTTTCCTGCCATTTATTTTAGTTTTCTAATTCGTTTACTTCAATTATTTTAGTTATTTAATTGTTTAATTTAAAATCAAATAAAAATCAAATATTTTTAATAAAAATTAAAGTGTTTTAGTCCAATTAATTTAAAATTAACTTAATTTAATATTTTAGTAAAACTATTCCTCGTGAGTTCGACTCTTACTTAAAAATTATATTACTTGTGCGACACATACACTTGCATATCACGATTTTTCGCAACAAATTTTTGGCGCCGTTGCCGGGGATTATTTTTATTAATATTTAATTTAGTTATTTTTTGTTTTAATTTGAACTGTTTAATTGATTCGTTGTATTTGCTCTTGCAGGTGTATGCGAAAATATGGTACCGCCAACCTATTACCTATCGACCCTGAAATTGAACGAACCTGCCGAAGAAATCGTAGGGAAACAAGGCAGACAACGATGGCGGACGAGCAAAACGCAAATTTACAACAGATGATCGAAGTGGCCGAAGTCGGGAGACGGACATTGCTCGATTATGTCATGCCATCTATAGAAGGGGTTCAATCAGCAATTCGAAAACCTGCAATCACGTGCAACAATTTTGAAATAAAACCGGGAACCATACAAATGATTCAGCAGTATCAATTCTGTGGTCTGCCTAACGAGGATCCAAAAGCTCATATTGCAAGCTTCGTTGAGGTCTGTGACACGTTTAAATATCATAATGTTTCTGATGATGCTGTTAGACTTAGGTTGTTCCCCTTTACACTAAGAGATCGCGCTAAAAACAGGTTAAATTCCTTACCCCCGGATTCAATTACAACGTGGAATGAATTAGTTCAAAGATTCCTATCTAAATTCTTTCCCTTTGAAAAAATGGCAAAACTTCGCAACGAAATTAACAACTTTAATCAATTCGATGGCGAGACGGTCTACGAAGCATGGAGCCGATTCAAGAAACTTTTACGAAAATGCCCCCAACATGGTCTACCACGATGGATGCAAATACAGACGTTCTTCATCGGCCTATCACCTTCTACACAGACTCTTGTCAACTCTGCAGCCGGTGGATCAATACTTCAAAAGATAGAAGTGGAGGCATTTGACCTGTTAGAAGAGTTATCCCTTAATAATGATCAGTGCCCGGTTGAACGTCAGATTTTGAGGAAGCAGTTAAATATCTCAGAAATGGAAGCGATAAAAGCATTGACTACACAAATTGCTTCCCTCACTCGGCACATCCAAGGTAATCAAGCTCCTGTTAATGCAATTCACTCCCCGATCCTACAATGTCAATGGTGCCAAGGACCACATGCTAGGGAAGACTGTCAGCAGGGGAACCAAATGGCTAGTAGTTCATCTAAACATGCCAAATATGTGGGAAATTATAATAGATCGACGCATCAAAATTCAAGTAACTATTATAATGGCCCACGCAACAATCACCCGAATTTTTCATGGAAGAACCCGAACAACACCATTCAAATGCCACTAGTTAATCAACTGGGACCTTAGTTTCCTGAAAGAAAATCTAATCTGGACGATTTAATTGCCAAGATGGGAGAGCGCACCAATAATATAATTGCTGAAATGGGGAAGCACACAAATAAATTTATGGCTGAAATAAGAACCACCTTACAGAACCAATCGGCCCAAATTCGAAGCTTAGAAATGCAAATGGGCCTAGATGGCAGCTGCACTAAATGGATGCCCACAAGGTACATTGCCAAGTTCCACTGAAATTAACCCCAGAGACCAATGCAATGCCATCACACTTAGGAGTGGAGAAGTTATTGAAAATTGTGTCAAAGAAAATAAGAAAGTGGTCGCACATGACTGAATGCATTCGTCATCATCCGAGTCCACACCAAAGGATCAAGAGTTACACGAAGCTCCACCTCAGATTCCAAAGGAGATCATCCCAAAAGTTCCTTTCCCACAACGCCTGAAAAATACAAAGTTGGATAAACAGTTTGAAAAATTCTTGAACGTGTTCAAAAAGCTCCACATCAACATTCCATTCGCCGAGGCCCTTGAACAAATGCCTAAATATGCAAAGTTTCTGAAAGATATTTTGTCTAATAAGCATAAGATCGAAGAAGGCAATATAATTGCTTTGACGGAGGAATGTAGTGCTATTATTCAACGAAAACTTCCACAAAAGTTAAAGGATCCAGGAAGTTTTACTATTCCATGTGAAATTGGAAAGTCAATTTTTGAGCAGGCATTGTGTGATTTGGGGGCTAGTGTAAATTTAATGCCATTATCTATTGTTCAAAAGCTTGGTCTTGGTGAAGCAAAGCCCACAAGTGTACTTCTACAGATGGCTGATCGCTCTATCAAGTATCCGTATGGGGTGATTGAAGATGTCCTTGTCAAAGTTGACAAATTTATTTTTCCCACTGATTTCGTGGTTCTTGACATGGAGGAAGATCGTGGCATCCCTATAATATTAGGTCGACCATTCTTAGCAACAGGGGGTGCTATAATTGATCTTAGAAATGGGGAGCTCAAATTGCAGGTACAAGATGAAGATGTGACATTCAAGGTGTATAAATCATTGGAGTACCCAATAGCTAGCAATGACATATTTCGGGTGGAACTCCCTAACACTGTAACAAGGGAAAATTCATTTCAACCAAACAAATTTTTTGAGCCTAGTGGGAAGCAGTACGTTGAAAATTTGGGGGAGTCAAAATTACGGGTTATACCATCTATTAAGAAACCACCCGACTACAAAAAGCTTCTGGCGAATGATAAGTTGATAAATGGGCAACGATTGACACCATATTGGGACAGTACATGTGAAAGTGCAAAGTCCATCATATATTTCGACCCAACATGAAGCACTATGATGTCGGGCCGTCGACAATAAATACAAGCGCTTAGTGGGAGGCAACCCACTCTAGTATCCTTTTATCTCGTTATTTAAATTTTTGTTTTCTTTAGTTTTTTATTTTTATTTTTTTATTTTATTAAAAAAAAAAAGCAAGACAAAGAGAAAGCTTCCTGATAGTTGGCTCATTCGAAAGAAGCTCCACAACGGTGACGACCAACCCGAGCCTTTTTGAGGAACTTTTATTTTACCCTACTCATTTAAACTGATTTAACATTGAGGACAATGTCTATATTAAGTTTGGGGGGGGGGGTTTTATTTGGTTTTATTTGGATATTATTTTTTTTAGTTTTTAATTAAATATATAAACATGTTTAGATTAGTAAGTCTGCTTAATATTTTGGATTCTATGGTATGATTATTTATTTCATTTGTTTAAAGTGTCAATGACTGCACCTTTGATCAATGCCTGTTTCAACTTCTGAATAGAATCTGAGATAGTATGATTTGTGATAGTAGCATTGATTGGAGCTTAGGAAGTTAGACTTGTTTGTGTGGCAATGTTCATTCTTGTTTAAATTTAGCTGATAATGATATAAATTGTTGTCTTGAGATCGAGAGCCTAAACACAGTAAGGGAGTGCTTGAGTGTAAACACTGAAAGGGAGTGAGCTCCATTTAAATTTAGTGAGTGATTAGTGAGTATTAAATTGTTCTTGGTTTTGCCCTGCATTCATGAATACAAACTGTGATTTTTGCAGAATTAAGAGAATGACTTAGGCCATTTTTGAATCGTTTGAGCTTTTATTGACATACCTCATTTGTGTCATTTAAATGGCACCCTTAGTCTCCTATTTGAACCTTTATTTCCCACTATTTTGTCAACCCTAACTTAACCTACCCTGAAATTATTTTGACTATCCTGTTTATTGAGCACAGAGTTGTGGTTACATATTATGGGGAGAGTTGGAGAAAGTAGTGGTAAGAATCAGAGCTAATTCTTTTGTCAATTGTCTAAGTTGTTAGTATTTTGAGATTTTATTTATTCTTCTTTTATGTTTTTTAGTGATTAAAGTTGTGAAAAAAAAAATCAAAAAAAAAAGTTATTGGAAAGTTGAATTGTTCAGTAGTAGAACAATTTCTTATATGCTATTTAATTTGTTATTATTGTTATTATTTGTATTTTATGCTTGTTAGTAAAGACATTGACAAAGGAGTTGGTTTTGAAAAATAGAGAGTGAGACAAGTTTGGGGGGATTATTGAGTTAACTGATTAGAAAAGAGTTCAAGTGAGTGTAAGGAGTGAGGGTGGCATAAGGATGGATTGTGCTCTAGAGTTTCGCTTGAATCCAAAAATTTCCTACCTTATAAACCCGGCCTTACATTACAAGCTTAATTAAAGACCTATCGATTTTTATTCTGTTTACTCATATTTGTTATTAGTGAATAATGGGCAAGACTGATGAACAATAAGAGTGGATGGAGTGACCCTGGGAGGTATTTTTGATTTCCCTTCTCATAAGACATAATTATAGATCTATCAGTTAAACGAGAATGAGTTTGAGCATGTACACACACAAGAATTTCTGATTAAGTTTCTCTCAATGTGATATCATGAGTTGTATTATTGAAAGTGTTTATTTAGATGGTTTATTTGCATGTAAATATCAAGCTAAAACAAAATACTGCGAACTATGATTTACATAATTTTACCATGGAAATTTTAAATATTTTGCAGACTTTAAATTTTAGAAATTCCTGGATAAACTTTGCTAGATTTCTATGCTTATTTTTGTTCGCTTGAGGACAAGCTCTCATTCAAGTTTGGGGGTGTGATAAGTGTGTATTTTACACACTTTATTGTACTCTTTAATACTTGAATTGATGAGTTTTACTCAAGTATATAAAAATTCTGATGTATTTGGTGAGTGTGTAGAAAAATTGGAGAATTACAGGTTTCGGTGAAATCATTCCAGAAGAAAAGCGAGCAATTGTCGATCGATCGGATATTTTAATTGTTTTAATCTCAACCGTTGATCAATCGGCTATTTTAATTGATGGAGGTGTTTGAATCTGAACCGTTGAAGCTTGTTTTAATCTTAGCCGTCGAAGATGATTATGGGCTGGGCTTCAAATTAATTAATAATAGGTTATATGTTGACCTAATTCATTCAAAAAAGGAGGGAGAGCAGCCCTAGCGAGAGACCGGAACGGAGCGAAAGCTTCGAGAATTGATTTTCAGCATAGTTTTTCTTTCCCTTTCTCTTCTGAATTATGAGCTTCTTTATTATTCTTGTTATTTTTCTTTATTTTAGTATAAACTAAATTTATTTTCTAGGGTTATGATGTAACTGAAACTCGACTGTTTAATATTTCTAATTTAGTTTTTATTTTTCTTTTTCCGATATTGTGTTGAGTATTCTTGTCTGTTCTTCATGCTTAATTTTGCCTAATCACCAAAGTTAAGATTTTTAGGGTTGTTTCAAAAGACGAAAGTTGCGAAATAACTGGGCATTGATGAGTTTACCATAAACTGATTCTAGACTAGGGATAGCTAGGACTTTTATGTAGTTTTATGATTTTCTGCACTTAATGTATTCAATTGATTTGAGTTTGAGACCGTGAGGTGATAACCTGTTAGTTGGATAATATTATTATAGCTCGGGAGAGAATAATAATTAAAATAGAAAAATCGCTATCAACACGTAGGATTAGGAAATATTAACTAAATTAAGAATATTAAATAGGAAAGTGGATGTGAAATCAAAATCCCTAGATTATTTCTTAATATTTACCAAATCTTTAATTATTTTCCTGTCATTTATTTTAGTTTCCTAATTCGTTTACTTCAATTATTTTAGTTATTTAATTGTTTAATTTAAAATCAAATAAAAATCAAATCTTTTTAATAAAAATTAAAGTGTTTTAGTCCAATTAATTTAAAATTAACTTAATTTAATATTTTAGTAAAACTATTTCTCGTGGGTTCGACTCTTACTTAAAAACTATATTACTTGTGCGACACGTACACTTGCGTATCACGATTTTTCGCAACATAAGGACAAGAGTAAATTTTTTTTTAATAAAAATGAAATTATAATTTAGTATATGTATATTCTACTCATATTATTTCAACTTAATAAACTTACAAAGACCAAACTTTTTTGAAGGCTCAATAATCAATATGTATATTTATATGTAAAAGGATTCAACTAAATTTAGCCACTTACTTTTTAACTTAGTCTCTGAATCTCCAAACTGATGAAGATTAAAAAAGAGAAGCCATTGAAATTTGCTTCAGCCAGACAAGGTCTTAGCAATGCTCCCACGGATATGGCTCCTCTAGCAGGAAGCAAGAATCTGCTTCACATAATTGCCATGAAGAAGAAGAAGAACGGAAGAAAAAGCTGTCATTTAGATCCGCCCCGTCTGCGAACAAATCGGGTAGGTCAAACAATGCGTCGTCTTCGTTGTTTTGAGAAGATGACGCTGAGCTTTCTGGGTTCACCGTAGAAAGCTCGTCAGATTGTTCTGTCGATATAAACGTGGTGGCAGCGGCTTGTGCGGCGGCGGCCTGAATGTCTTTATGAGAGGTCGAGGGAGGGCGATGGAGTTTCGGTTCAAGTTCGGGGAAATTGAGGTGAGCTGAGCGACCTTTAATAGCCCGAGCTGCTACATCATGGGCTCGAGCCGCCATTTCTGCAGTTGAGTAAGTTCCTAGCCAAATTCTAGATTTTTTTTGGCTCTCTGATTTCAGAAACCCATCTTCCCCACTTTCTCATCCTCATTCCTTTGTATGTTGGAGTTTCGCACCACTATTTTCAATTGCTTTCTTCCTCTTTTTCTTCTTCTCATCTTCATTCAAGAAGCCAGTTGGAGCTTTTCTTAACTCTTTCTGAGCGCTACAAGTCTTGAACATGGCGAAAGATGAAGTTTGAATAAGAAGAAGAAGAAGAGGTGGACCAGGTGGGGAAAAACGTCACATAAGAAGCATCACTCTCTATTTTCCTATTTTCTTCCCTATGGGAAGAGAGAGAGAGAGTGTGTAACGCCCCAAACCCGCCTCGGGCCCGGTGCGCTACGTTGCTAAGCAACTCCGCATTTAAAACGTAATTTAAAATAATTATCTTAAATATTTTGACTCGTTTTTGGGTTTTTCGAACCGTCAAAACTTGTTGGGAAACGGGCCCAAAATACGTTTAAAATACATCTGAAAATGTCGGGTCAAAACATTTGAGAAAATGGGAAAATTTGAAAAAAATCAAAAATTGGCCTCAAAGGGCCGCTGCCACGCGCGCCCAGACAGCACGCCAGCGCGCGCACTGCGCCCACTGCGCGCGCTGCGCCCTCCGCGCGCGCGCGCTGGGGCGCGCCTGCGCGCCCCAAACGTGCCACCGCGACCAATCGTGGCTAATTGCCCGATCGATCGGGCCTTCTCGGGTTTTCTTCACTCAAAATCATCCCGACCGCGACCGATCGTGCCCCGGGCCCGACCAATCGGGCCAGCTCGGGTTTTTCAACACCAAAAACACTCAAAAATACTCATTTTGACCTTTTCCCGCTTTCCTACACTCTTATACACTTTTCTCCAATCCTGACACATCTAAAAATCACGAAACTTTAACCACGTCATCCCGACACCCATAACCTCATGTCCCATAAATTTCTTGAAAAACCGACTTAAAACAATTAACAAAAAAATAGAGAACTCAACCCGACATTATGGGTTTGAAAACCAAAAATCGACAATATAACGGCTAAATTTTCGAAATCCAAAACCTGAAAAGACAATACCTTTAAAACATGATTTAACCCACCAAATGACCAGATCAATCCAACTATATACATCAAACAAGATTTAACCAAACGACTCTAAGATCCAATCCCGACCACAACATGCGCATTTCACCACAATTAGCACACACCAAAATAACTATACACTTTAACTCAAAATACTCAAAACATGACCAATCTAGCAACATCCAAACATTCCCAAATCCACTCCTAATACCTCAAAACATGCACTACCACAAACCCCTGCCGAGAACTAGGTCGAAGCGCCCCGACAAATGACCTGCACCGGCGAGCTCCGTGGATCTCCGACTGCCTCCTAATCATGATCATCACCCTCGAGCTCACCTGAGAACGCTCCGTCACCTACACCACAGAACATAAAAACATAAGCCTAATGCTTAGCAAGTAGGGCATACACATGCGACAGCACACAATGCAATCAACCTAACACATGCAGTTTCTATCACTCAATTGTGCTTCTTTGCTGTTCGTTGCTTACTCTTGCTTTAATCTTTCTTAAGCCGTGTGGAACGAGCTGACACACATCCCATAACCGTCTAGGATGGCCACACTCGAACCACCATCCTTCATAGTGTACCCCTCGGGGTGCTACTACCAGCAACCTCAGCCCGATAAGGCACACTATTAAGGATTATATGTTTTAGCCAACCATCTCTCATAGAGTACCCCTCGGGGTGCTACTACCAGCAACCTCAGCCCGACAAGGCACACTATTCGAAATGCAATACATGTTTTAGCAGGCCCTCTCTCATAGAGTACCCCTCGGGGTGCTACTACCAGCAACCTCAGCCCGACAAGACACCTATTCGAGATGCATTAACATTTTCTTATCTGATTACATTCATACTCACAATGCCAACTATGCAAATGCTCGTACCTAGCGTGATATACAATGATGCATGCTTCAATTATGCCATACCGAACAAAACAACCAACACAACACCAAATGAAACAACCAACACAACGCAACACGAAATAAATAGCCCTACCGTTCTATGGTGTAGGCCCGAAGGCGAAGAGAAAGCTACCACTACTTACCTGGATGCTCGGTTTCCACTGGCTTACTTTCACCGTCCAATTCAAACGCTCGACGACCTAAATAATGAAACTTCACTTAATAAGTTACCAATACAATTCTAAAAATATTCTTAAACCTAACTAACCAACAGCTAAGCACTTCTCACTTCTAAACACCTAAACCCGGTTTTTGCACAAATTACCGGCGTCCAACTTTAAACGGCCATAACTTCCTCGTTTTTCAACGGATTTCGACGTGCCACCCCAACTCGGAAAGCTCTACACGTCTACTATCCATTGAAATGCTTAAATGAACCAAACAAACACTTTGGCCAGCCCGAAATTCCCCAAAGACAGAATCGGACCTAAAGTGTTCTTAAACCGATTTTGTGTAACACTCTTTCAATCTTTCATCTAACCCCTCCAACAACCTAAATCACTCCATTCAACAACTAAACTACCAAAATAGGAAAGAAATCTAACATCTAAACTCAATTTTTCGGAATCCCTAACCTAGGGTTTTCCAACATTCATCAAACTCAACCAAAACTCTCAAAAACACTCTCAAACTTCATCAAAAGCTATATAATTCAAAACCCATATAAACTTACCTTGGATTGGCTTGAAAAACTGAAGAGAAGAGAGGAGGAGGCGTTGGCTATGGAGGAGAGGGAGAAAGCTCGATGGAGGAGGAGAAGATGAAAGAAAAATAACCCTTTTTCTCTTTTTATTAATTCATGCATTTAATAACCATGTAAAATTACAACAAAGCCCTCCTCTATTCCATTGAAATTTCAACGCCAAACACCACTTTTTCATCACAAATTTGATTGGTTAATACACATTTGAGAAAGTCAACTCAAACTCTCACCAATCACAAATTGTTTTGACTTCAAACCCTAACACTTTGACTTGTCAACTCTTTCCCCCACTTACTATCATTAATTGCTTACTTCTTATTGGTTGATATCTATTTAACTTTTCAACTCTTCATTCATAACATCAACCCTCTATCCGATTACTCTTAGGCCTACACGAAGTATAAAAATCTCGGGTGTTACAATCCAACCTCCTTACAAAAATTTTGTCCTCAAAATTTGACGTACCTGAACAATTCTGGATAACGTTCCATCATATCCTGTTGACGCTCCCACGTTGCTTCCTCAATGTTATGGTTGCGCCACAGTACTTTTACCAATGGAATATCCTTGTTGCGCAATTTCTTCACTGCATAATCCAATATTTCCACCGGTTGCTCCTCATAAGACAATGTAGGTTGCACTTCAACCTCCTGCTGAACCACCACGTGCGATGGATCCCTCAGACACTTCCGAACCATCGACACATGGAAGACATTATGCACTCCCTCCATTGCAGCAGGCAACTCCAATTGATACGCCGCCTTTCCTACTCGCTTCACAATCGGGAATGGACCAACAAATCGCGGGTTCAGCTTACCTCGCTTCCCGAATCTCATGACACCCTTAAATGGCGAGATCTTCAAGAAAACTTCATCGCCTACCTCAAATTCCAGCTCTCGTCTCCTACCATCGGCATAACTCTTTTGGCGACTCTGAGCTGTCAGAATGCGTTGCCGAATGAACTGGACTTTATCTGCAGTTTGCTGCACAATCTCTGGACCAATCAAACTAGATTCTCCTACCTCATCCCAATAAAGAGGCGATCTGCATTTCCTTCCGTATAGAGCCTCATATGGAGCCATTCCAATAGTATCCTGATAACTATTGTTATACGAGAACTCCACCAAAGGTATATACCTATTCCAGGAACCCTGAAACTCAAGAACACACGCTTGGAGCATATCCTCAAGAGTCTGAATAGTCCGTTCAGATTGTCCGTCCGTTTGAGGATGAAAAGCAGTACTAAAATTTAATCAAGTTCCCATCGCCTTATGCAAACTTTTCCAAAAATTGGATGTGAACCTCGGGTCCCTGTCCGATACTATCAAAATTGGAACACCATATAGCCTCAAAATCTCCTGTATGTACAATTCAGCAAACTGATCCATACTGTAAGTCATCTTTACCGGCAGAAAATGGGCTGACTTCGTTAAACGATCCACAATCACCCATATACCGTCAAATCCCTTCGTCGTCCTAGGCAATCCGACCACGAAGTCCATAGAAATCTGGTCCCACTTCCATTCAGGAACCGGCAAAGGCTGTAACTTCCCAGCAGGTCTCTGATGCTCTGCCTTCACCTGCTGACAAATCAAACATGTCTCTACAAATTCAGCCACTGACTTCTTCATACCAGGCCACCAATAATGTTGCTTGAGGTCTCTGTACATCTTGGTACTCCCCGGGTGAACAGAAAACCTCGACGAATGAGCTTCAACCAAAATTTCCTTCCGAAGTTGCTCGTCATTCGGAACATACCACCGATTACGAAATTTCAAAATACCATCATCCGAGTAGCTAAATTCAGTCCTATCGTCAGACACCATACTCAGCTTAAATTTATTACACTCCGAATCTGCTTGCTGAGCTTCCCTAATTTTCTCCAAAATCGTAGGCTTCAGAGACAAAGCTGCTAAAATTACTGTCACATCTGAAACAAGCTCCAAATCGAATCTCTGAACCTCAGATCGTAATGTCTCAGACATACCAGCCTCCAAAGTTGAAACTGAAGTCGATACGCGACTTAAGGCATCTGCAACTACATTAGCCTTACCGGGGTGGTATTTAATCTCCAAATCATAGTCTTTCACGAACTCTAACCACCGTCGTTGCCTCATATTTAGTTCCTTTTGAGTGAAGATATATTTCAGACTTTTATGATCTGAATATACCTCGAACTGCAGACCATAAAGGTAATGCCTCCAGATCTTTAAAGCAAAGACCACTGCTGCTAACTTCAAATCATGGGTCGGATAGTTCTTCTCATAGGGCTTTAGCTGCCTCGAAGCATAGGCAATCACCTTGTCTTTCTGCATAAGTACACAACCCAACCCAATCCGCGAGGCATCACAATAAATACAAAATTTCTCCTCGGCCACTGGCAACGTTAGAATCGAAGCTGTCATCAATTTCTGCTTCAAAGTCTGAAAGCTCAGTTCACATTCTTCAGACCACTCATATTTCACGTCTTTCCTGGTCAAGCGAGTCATCGGTGCTGCTATTTTTGAAAACCCTTCAATAAATCTTCTGTAATAGCCAGCTAATCCCAGAAAACTCCGAATTTCACTAACATTTTTCGGTTGAGGCCAATCATTAATCGATTGAATCTTGGCCGGATCCACCGATATACCGCCACTACTTATCACGTGGCCAAGAAAATGCACCTCAGACAACCAGAATTCACATTTAGATAACTTGGCATATAATTGATGCCGTCTCAAAGTTTCCAGTACTATCTTCAGATGCTCCCTATGCTCATCTTCATTACTGGAATAAACCAAAATGTCATCGATAAACACGATTACAAACTTATCTAGATACTCTCTGAACACTCGATTCATTAGGTCCATAAAGGCGGCTGGAGCATTCGTCAAACCAAACGACATAACCAGGAACTCATAGTGTCCATACCGAGTCCTGAAAGCCGTTTTCGGAATATCCTGTGCTCTAACTTTCAATTGGTAGTATCCCGATCTCAAATCAATTTTAGAAAACACTCGGGCTCCCTGCAATTGATCAAACAAATCGTCGATCCTCGGCAACGGATATTTATTTTTCACTGTCAGCTTATTTAATTCCCGGTAGTCGATACACATACGAAGCGACCCGTCTTTCTTCTTGACAAACAACACGGGCGCTCCCAAGGGCGAGAAACTAGGGCGTATAAAGCCCTTATCAACCAATTCCTCCAACTGCTTCTTTAGTTCCTTTAACTCAGGAGGAGCTAACCTGTAGGGATTCTTCAACACTGGCTCTGCTCCAGGATAGGTGTCAATTACGAACTCGATTTCCCGGTCCGGAGGTAGACCAGGCAAATCATCTAAAAATACTTCAGGAAAATCACGAACAATATCTATCTCCTGAAGCTTAACTTCTACCAAAGACTGAGAATCTACAATAGTGGCAAGAAAACACGTAAACTCACCAATAACAGATTTACGAGCGTCCATGGGTGCCATAACTGAGAGTCTCTTTATGTTCTTCAAAGCTTGAAAAGAAAACTTTTCACCACTCAGAGGTTGGAAATTTACAGTCCCTGCTCTGCAATCGATCGTCGCATGGTGCCGAAATAACCAGTCCATACCGAGTATTACATCATACCCAGTGATCCCCATAACGATCAAATCAGCGGGTAAAATCTTCCTTCCGACCGTCACCAAACTGTTAGGCACTACTTGCGTAGAATGCATATACTCGCCGGATGGTAATTGCACAATATACGCACTTTCAGTCGGCTCTACCTCTAACTGTACTTTTTCCACAAATGCTACCGCTACGAAAGAATGGGACGCCCCCGAATCTATCAAGGTAAATGCAGGCACTGAATTAACAAGTACCGTACCTGAGATCACTGCAGAACAATCCTCATCATCAGGCTCGATCATGGCAAAAATTCGAGGCATGGCTTTAATTGGACCTTTCTTTTCTGTCGGGCAATTGGTTGCTACATGTCCTGTCTGTTGACACTTAAAACATCGAATAACTTTCGGCTTCGGGCATTCACGGGCGATATGACCAGTTTCCAGACAATTGTAACATTTCCCATCATATTGCCCACAATCTCCGGGGTGTGATTTCTGACATTTAGGACACTGAGGAAACCTTATCTTCTGCTGCTGTTGTTGCTGTGGCTTTTTACCTCCTCGCCGATCATTTACTTTTCCTCCCTGTCACTTGGTCCCCTGTTGCTGAGAAGAAGACCCGCCTCTATTAAACTGGGCTGTGATTTCTCTAAACATCCTCTTCGGGTTCTCAGCAGATCTGGATAATTTATCTGCCGCTTCCTCCACTTCTAACGCCTTTGCCACCACCTCAGTAAACGAACTTTTAGAAATCCCGAAAGTCTTTACCAACATATAAATTTCGGGCTTCAGGCCCTGCACGAACTGAAAAATTTTGTCCTCTTCCCGACTAACCATGTGGCTGGCAAACCGAGATAACAGTTCAAGCTGCTGAGTGTAATCTCCTACCGATCCTGTTTGCTTGAGTGCCATGAACTCCATCCTCTTTGCTGCTTGGGCCGTCTGGTTGTAATACTTGTCAAAGAATAAGTCCTTAAATTCCCTCCAGGTTACGGCTTGAGGGCCCAAAGTAGACTCTATCGACTCCCACCAACTCTGTGCGTTGTTGATCAGATGGAATGTAGCACATTTGACTTTAAATACTTCCTCCACCTCGGCAACTTTGAACATATTCTCAATAGTGTGAATCCACCTATCTGCAGCTGTAGGATCTGTTAATCTGCCCTCGAATGCTGGAGGGTTCAATCTCCGAAACCTGTCCCCACTAAATCCTGCTCCAGCATGTCCAAGTCCCCCTTGCCCTATCAAAGTTCAAACTAGCTCTGCTTGTTGGTTAACCATATCCGCTAACTGCTTAACAGAGTCCTCTAGTGGATTTCTAGGTGGTTCGGGTTCATGCCTAGGTCTCCCGAGTCGTCTAGGGTTATGCATTGTAACTTAATCCTGTATACAATTCAAAACAATCTAACTTAGATTTAAAACTAGCTAAAGGAAAGAATACTTACAGTCGGTGAAGCACGTTGCACGACGGCCGGCATTGTCGGGTAATTCTCTGAACGTTTCGACCACAAAAGCTCTGATACCAACTTGTAACTCCCCAAACCAGCCCCGGGCCCGGTGCGCTACGTTGCTAAGCAACTCTGCATTTAAAACGTAATTTAAAATAATTATCTTAAATATTTTGACTCGTTTTCGGGTTTTTCGAACCGTCAAAACTTGTTGGGAAACGGGCCCAAAATACGTTTAAAATACATCGGAAAATGTCGGGTCAAAACATTTGAGAAAATGGGAAAATTTGAAAAAAATCAGAAATTGGCCTCAAAGGGCCGCTGGGCGCCGCGCGCGCCCAGACAGCACGCCAGCGCGCGCGCTGCGCGCGTGCTGCGCCCGCGCTGCGCGCGCGCTGGGGCGCGCCTACGCGCCCCAAATGTGCCACCGCGACCGATCGTGGCTAATTGCCCGATCGATCGGGCCTTCTCGGGTTTTCTTCACTCAAAATCATCCCGACCGCGACCGATCGTGCCCCGGGCCCGACCAATCAGGCCGGCTCGGGTTTTTCACCACCAAAAACACTCAAAAATACCCATTTTGACCTTTTCCCGCTTTCCTACACTCTTATACACTTTTCTCCAATCCTGACACCTCCAAAAATCACGAAACTTTAACCACGTCATCCCGACACCCATAACCTCATGTCCCATAAATTTCTTGAAAAACCGACTTAAAACAATTAACAAAAAAAATAGACAACTCAACCCGACATTATGGGTTTGAAAACCAAAAATCGACAATATAATGGCTAAATTTTCGAAATCCAAAACCTGAAAAGACAATACCTTTAAAACACGATTTAACCCACCAAATGACCAGATCAATCCAACTATATACATCAAACAAGATTTAACCAAACGACTCTAAGATCCAATCCCGACCACAACATGCGCATTTCACCACAATTAGCACACACCAAAATAACTATACACTTTAACTCAAAATACTCAAAACATGACCAATCTAGCAACACCCAAACATTCCCAAATCCACTCCTAATACCTCAAAACATGCACTACCACAAACCCCTGCCGAGAACTAGGTCGAAGCGCCCCGACAAATGACCTGCACCGGCGAGCTCCGTGGATCTCCGACTGCCTCCTAATCATGATCATCACCCTCGAGCTCACCTGAGAACGCTCCGTCACCTACACCACAGAACACAAAAACATAAGCCTAATGCTTAGCAAGTAGGGCATACACATGCGACAGCACACAATGCAATCAACCTAACACATGCAGTTTCTATCACTCAGTTGTGCTTCTTTGTTGTTCGTTGCTTACTCTTGCTTTAATCTTTCTTAAGCCGTGTGGAACGAGATGACACACATCCCATAACCGTCTAGGATGGCCACACTCGAACCACCATCCTTCATAGTGTACCCCTCGGGGTGCTACTACCAGCAACCTCAGCCCGACAAGGCACACTATTCAGGATTATATGTTTTAGCCAACCATCTCTCATAGAGTACCCCTCGGGGTGCTACTACCAGCAACCTCAGCCCGACAAGGCACACTATTCGAAATGCAATACATGTTTTAGCAGGCCCTCTCTCATAGAGTACCCCTCGGGGTGCTACTACCAGCAACCTCAGCCCGACAAGACACCTATTCGAGATGCATTAACATTTTCTTATCTGATTACATTCATACTCACAATGCCAACTATGCAAATGCTCGTACCTAGCATGATATACAATGATGCATGCTTCAATTATGCCATACCGAACAAAACAACCAACACAACACCAAATGAAACAACCAACACAACGCAACACGAAATAAATAGCCCTACCGTTCTATGGTGTAGGCCCGAAGGCGAAAAGAAAGCTACCACTACTTACCTGGATGCTCGGTTTCCACTGGCTTACTTTCACCGTCCAATTCAAACGCTCGACGACCTAAATAATGAAACTTCACTTAATAAGTTACCAATACAATTCTAAAAATATTCTTAAACCTAACTAACCAACAGCTAAGCACTTCTCACTTCTAAACACCTAAACCCGGTTTTTGCACAAATTACCGGCGTCCAACTTTAAACGGCCATAACTTCCTCGTTTTTCAACGGATTTCGACGTGCCACCCCAACTCGGGAAGCTCTACACGTCTACTATCCATTGAAATGCTTAAATGAACCAAGCAAACACTTTGGCCAGCCCGAAATTCCCCAAAGACAGAATCGGACCTAAAGTGTTCTTAAACTGATTTTGTGTAACACTCTTTCAATCTTTCATCTAACCCCTCCAACAACCTAAATCACTCCATTCAACAACTAAACTACCAAAATAGGAAAGAAATCTAACATCTAAACTCAATTTTTCGGAATCCCTAACCTAGGGTTTTCCAACATTCATCAAACTCAACCAAAACTCTCAAAAACACTCTCAAACTTCATCAAAAGCTATATAATTCAAAACCCATGTAAACTTACCTTGGATTGGCTTGAAAAACTGAAGAGAAGAGAGGAGGAGGCGTTGGCTATGGAGGAGAGGGAGAAAGCTCGATGGAGGAGGAGAAGATGAGAGAAAAATAACCCTTTTTCTCTTTTTATTAATTCATGCATTTAATAACCATGTAAAATTACAACAAAGCCCTCCTCTATTCCATTGAAATTTCAACGCCAAACACCACTTTTCCATCACAAATTTGATTGGTTAATACACATTTGACAAAGTCAACTCAAACTCTCACCAATCACAAATTGTTTTGACTTCAAACCCTAACACTTTGACTTGTCAACTCTTTCCCCCACTTACTATCATTAATTGCTTACTTCTTATTGGTTGATATCTATTTGACTTTTCAACTCTTCATTCATAACATCAACCCTCTATCCGATTACTCTTAGGCCTACACGAAGTATAAAAATCTCGGGTGTTACAGAGAGAGAGCAGTTAGTAACATTACAGGGTACATGGATAAAATCAGAGAAATTGGGATTTTATATAACAATTCAACGAACAAAAGTGAGACTGCTAACCAATTCATTGGGTGAATTTTCATGTGGGAATTGAATATACTACTTTATTGAATTCGTCATTAAGCTTAAGTTCAATGATATGGAACTATCATTTAAGTTTTGTCCAACCAAAATGCATACATCCCTCTTAATGATTTAAGATTAGTCATTTGCCGGCCATTGTTAAACAAGCAGTTTCGATAAAAATTCAAATGACTTGTATGATATTGTTTGCTTTAAATCATAATCTACACAGTTTTACTCAAAAAAAATTTAATAAACGTGTCATACTAATCTAGAAAAATATTTTACTTATAAATCATTTACTTTAACTGTATCAAAGTGTTCTTAGGTTATATACTCTTCTACTTTAAGTTATTTATATCAAAGTGTTGTCATGTACACTCTTGCTTTAAGTTAGGTTCACATAATTCATCATCGTCTTGAGTCATTCTAGCATAGAACCAGCTGGTCTAGGGATGAGTTGTAACACTCGAGATTTTTTGGTGTTACGATTTTTAATTATTATGCTCGGAAACGAGATTTAAGTCCGTTTTACGAGCGGAAAGTTTTGTTAGAACCTTAGGAAATTATTATGATATTTGGTGGGATAACGAGATTTCGGATAAACCGAATCGACGGGGTTTATACCGAATTAAATAGTGGGAAGAACCAAACTAATGTGTAACCAAGACAAAACTATTAGTTAGGAACCAATGGAGGGGCAATTTAGAGAGGAATTAAGGTTGGTGGGAAAAAGCCAATGGATGGATGTCAAGTGTTCAACTTGTTGAAGAAGCCAAGTTCTTCCTCTCTTCTCTTCCTCCTACGTGAAACACTCCTCATTTCTCTTCTCTGCTACTTCTCTCTTTCTCTTCCTCTCTTCTACGTGAAGCCCTCCCTTCATTTTTCTTCTTCTATCTGCTTTTAGTTTCTTCTCCAGGCGACAGAACTCCTCTCCTCCGTTTCTTCCATTTTCTTCGATCAAGGTTTAAGGCTCACAGAGGTAACACTAACAAAGCTGCAAATCACGGACAACAGGTAAGTTCTGTGATGACCCGAATGTGGAAGTATGGTACGATGGCTGCACGAACGGGAACCCGGATGGCGGTACGTCCGCGTAGGAGAACCGGAAGGTGACAGGTCGTCACAATCCCACATCGCTTGGGGAAGTATGTGAAAATGAAACATATGTAAAGAGACCCTTCCAACATAGCAAGACGCGTTTTGGAGCACGATTGGCAACGGATCCCATAAGAACTTTGAAGTTAAGAGTGCTTCGGCGAGAGCAATCCCAGGTTGGGTGACCTTCCGGGAAGTTCTCGCCAAACAAAGCCGTGAGGGGAGGATATTGGGCTACGGCCCAATCCCCAGAGCGGACAATATCTTGCTGGAAAAACGGGGTCGTTACAAATGGTATCAGAGCCTGTACCCAACCGGAAATGTGGCCAACGAGGACGTTGGGCCCCCGAGGGGGGTGATTGTGATGACCCGAATGTGCAAGTATGGTACGATGGCTGCACGAACCGGAACCCGGATGGCGGTACCACCGCGCGGGAGAACCGGAAGGTGACAGGTCGTAAAAAGGGGGCCGTCACAATCTCACATCGCTTGGGGAAGTATGTGGAAATGAAACATATGTAAAGAGACCCTTCCAACATATCAAGACGCGTTTTGAAGCACGATTGGCAACGGATTCCATAAGAACTCCGAAGTTAAGAGTGCTTCGGCGAGAGCAATCCCAGTTGGGTGACCTTCCGGGAAGTTCTCGCCAAACAAAGCCGTGAGGGAAGGATATTGGGCTACGGCCCAATCCCCAGAGCGAACAATATCTTGCTGGGAAAATGGGTCGTTACAAGTTCATACACGTAAGTTGGCCCTTAAGGCCCTCCATCACGGAGGTACTAGGTTTTATGTTGTCGGGATTACTGTTGGGTAGTTAAACCGTAGGTTATACTTTAAGTTAAGTGTGTTTTTCTTTATGTTCTGCATCAATATCCTGTCACCTGTTTATGTGATGTTAAGCATTGGATATGTTCATGCATACACGTTTTTCTCGAAAGTCATGCAAATGTTTTCTGCACACGGTTTGAAGTTAAAAAGATAGAACCTGTAATGTAATGTTTGGTTAAGTGTGGGACGAGGACTGGCATCCTGTTCTTGTCCTTCTCTGGGACTCCTGTAAAACCGTCCCCGCCAAGGACTCCCTATGCTTTGTCCTTCTCTGGGACCCGGCAAAACCTGTTTTGTCTTGTCGTGACATGCCTGTAATGTGCCTAAAAGTGCACCCCCTACTGCGTCAGTTCCCCTATAAGCCCCACTTATACCCCCCTGACAGATAAAAGTAATGTAATATAATGTCACTGTATTTCGAAAGTTCATGCATAGCATATGCACCACTGCATTTTTATGTTCTTACTGAGCTTTAGGCTCATAGTTGAACTCCCTGATGTAGGTACGGAACTCGTGGATGAGGATTTTGTGCCTCAGGCCGACGAATAGGTGGTTGGTGGCTCGAGCTTTCGGTGGTGGTTGCGGCAGCCAGACATATTTCTGACCCGAGAGTGAAGTTCTTTTTAAATGAATGTCATGTCTGTATAGTCTGTGGGGATTCTGTTGGGATTTTGATAATGTATAGGTTTTGGTGTTTAAGTTTTTAAACCTCTATATTTGACAGTTGTATATATATTCTGAAACGTTCTGGAACTGTTTGGAGTTTTCCTTTTAGGTTGTGCATGGATTGTCTCAAGTCTTTGAGCTATCCATGCAGTTTGATTTCCTGAATTATGTCATGTTTTCCAACTTCTGTCGTGTTTTCTAGCATATTTTAAAACTGTGTTTTGAATCGAGTTTTAGGGGTTTTGATGCTTTTGTGTCAAAAGTTGTAAGTTGTTAAACAGAGAGGTAGCCGATCGATCGCCTGGGATAACTGATCGATCGGTGAAGTATATGTTTATGTCTTTCAAGTCTTCAAGTGTGACAGCCCGGAACCGGATCCCGGTCGGGGTCCGGGATCGGAGCCATCACTCCGGGACAGATACCAGAAAACAGGGACTGTATTTATTTTGTACATTATATTTTTAAAATCTTGGCAGAGAGAGAGAGTTCTCTGCAGCTGAACACAAAACAAGTTTCAACAATGGGTAGCAGAAGAAAACCGAAATGCAGGAAGGATGACAGAAGGAAAGCAGGAAGACAGGGATATTAAAAAGAACTTAAACTGGGGAAGAAACATACTGTGGAAGGCTTTAGTATATAACAGAAAACCATGGACAATTCAGAAATGGATAACAGAAGAGAAGAAGTGGCGAAGAAATTAAATAAACAGAATAAACAGGAAATAAAAAACAAAAGAACGTAAGCATAAGGCTGGCGGAGGGCTTAGTTTAATAAGAGCATCGGTGGATACAGATACGACAAAGTAGATGGCGCCAACCGGAAGATACAGGCAAATAACAAAATCGGCAGAAGGTGATGATGTCAGCCGGAAGATGGGTGACGTCAGTCGGAAGATACAGGCAATAACGGAATCGGCAGAAGGTGATGACGTCAGCCGGAAGATGGGTGACGTCAGCCAGAAGATACAGGCAATAACAGAATCGGCAGAAGGTGATGACGTCAGTCGGAAGATGGGTGACGTCAGCCGGAAGATACAGACAAATAACAAAATCGGCAGAAGGTGATGACATCAGCCGAAAGATGGGTGACGTCAGCCGGAAGATGTGTTTTAAAACAGGCAGAATTTGCACTACTCACCGGTGGATCGAGTAAGACAAAATAGATGACGTCATCGGAAGATGTGATGACCTCATCGGCAGATTTAGTGACTATCGGTGGATGCACACTTAAAACAGCAGTGAACATGATCGGAAGATGCAGTTTTTAAGGCAAAACTTGACAACTTTGACAGGAAGGCATACGAACAGAGGGCATAAAAACAGAAGACATATACGTCTCAGATTCTCAAACCACATCAAAACATGGTTCTCGAGCACGACAGAAGGCATACAGGTTTTAGACCTTCATTACAAAGGACAGGTTTCAAGAAAACGAACTACATGGATAGCTCTAAAACCAGAAACTATCCATGCACAGACTAACAGAAAATATTCCAAACAAATTCCAGAATACTTCAAACATAATTCAACTGTCAAATACAGAGGTTTTAAACATCAACACAGGTTCCATACATCGTTTTACAAACCACCAGTAGTACAGAACTGGACCTACGTTTCAAATGTTTTAAAACTTCAAAAGATGATACAATATTGGACATAACTTCAGAAAACACATTCTCACAGGATTAACTCTTGTCTGACTGCAGCAGCCAAACCTCGTGAGCTCGATCCTCCAACTACATCAGCTCGTCATTTTGAGGCACAAGGTCCTCATCTGGAGTGTCCGTACCTACAACAGGGAGTTCATCTATGAGCCTAGAGCTCAGTAAGAACATACTAGAATGCAGTGTGCATATGCTATGCATGAACATTTTCAAATACATGAACATTACATTACATTTCACTGGACAGGAAGGTATAAGTGGGAAGAAGAGCTGGCACGACAGGAGTACATGCCACAACAGGACATAACAGGAGTACATGACAGGATGCCAGTCCTCATCCACACTTAACCATACATTTCATTACAGGTTTTATCTTACTTAACTTCAAATCGTGTGCAGAAAACATTTTCATGACTTTCAGAGAAAACGTGTATGCATGAACATTCATAGACAGGCTGACAGAATAATAAGCAGAATATAAAACAGAACACACTTAACCTAAAACATAACCTATAGTTCAACTACCCAACAGAAATCCCGACAATATAAAACCTAGTACCTCCTTATTGTAGGGCCTTAAGGGCCAAACCTATAAGTATGAACTTACCTGTTATCCTCGATGCAGTTAGCCGGAAAGTCTCGGAAATGTTCGAACCTTTACATGTACGTTCAGAAAATAAACAAGCTGCAAATGCTAACAAATAAGTCAGAAGAGTCTGTTCCAAACTCATTCAAACCCTTAGAAAACAAACCGGTGTGTTTTCATCCAAAGACAGTGAGTTTTTCACAAAATACCATAACCCTAAACTTCGGGAAAAACTCACATTAAACTTGTCCAAACTTGTTAGCATTAGTAGATGTTTACCTTAGCGGAGGAGCAGAAGAAAATCTGAGGAGATCGAAGTAAATCTTCGATGGTTGCTTGTCGACTGGAAGAGAGAATACCGAGAAGAGAATGGAGAGAGAGCAGAGCAGAGAAGTGAAGAGGATCTAGCGTGGGAGGAAGAACTTAACTTCCTCAACAAGCTGCCATGTGTCAGCTATCCATTGACTATCTCCCACCAACCTTAATTTCTCTCCAATTTGCCCTTCCATGCATTTTAAACTTAGCGTTAGTTTGGTTACAAATTGGTTTGGTTCACCCCACACTACATGCTCCAAAACTTCACAACAAAATAGTTATTGTATTTATGGCAATTTAAATCCATACAATAATTCAACAGGTTATTACATGGCAAAAATGCTGGGTGTTACATCAAGTTTTCCAAAAGAAAATAGTCGTCCACACCTTCTGTAAAATAGTCGTACATGCTTTCTGTAAAACAGTTGTCATTTTCTTCTGTAAAACAGTCGTCCATGCCTTCTGTAAAACAGTTGTCCATTCTGCCTTTATATTCAATCGTCCATTCTGCCTTTCAGTTTCTGTCTTTCGAGTTTTCAAGTATTCGGCTAAGTGTTAGTCGTCAATTCTGCCTATTCAAATTTCCGTCGTCCGTTTTGCCTTCAATCTCAGTCGTCCAATCTGCCTTTGATTTTAAACGTCCACGGCTTCTGTTTGTACACAGATCCTGTCCTTGATTTTAAACGTCCACAGCTCCTGTTTGTCCACAGATTCTGTCTTTGATTTTAAACGTCCACGTCTTCTGTTTGTCCACAGATTCTATCTTTGATTTTAAACGTCCACAGCTTCTGTTGTCCACAGAGTCTTCCCTTTTATTTCAAACGTCCACAGCTTCTGTCGTCCACAAATTCTGTCTTTTATTTCAAACGTCCACAGTTACTGCCTTTTATTTCAAACGTCCACAGCTTTTGTCATCCACAGATTCTGCCTTTTATTTTCAACGTCCACAGGCCTTTGTTGTCCACTGTTTTTGCCTTCTATTTCAATCGTCAACGGCTTCTGTCACCCACTAGTAAGTCTTCCACGGCATGACTTCCAGTTTCTATTTTCTCCATTTTATTAAGTCTTCCACTGCATGTCTGTCGTCCATTCTGTCTTCTAGTTTCTGTCGTCTATTTCTATTTGTTTATTCCTGCTCTCGTCCAGAGTACTCATCCAAGTTTTTAATATCCCTGTCTTCCTGTTTTTCTTCTGCCATGTATTTCTGTAATCTGATTTCAATATATCATCACCTTCTGTCTCCCTGTTTTTCTTCTGCTATTTATTTCTGAAGTCCGACTTCTAATATGTTTTCCAGTCTAAATTTCCAGAGAAGGTTTTCCCTGCCTTCTGTCTTCCTGGTTTTCTTCTGCCATCTATAACTGTCATCCAGATTTTTATATGTTTTCATGTTTTCTTCTGTTATTCGTTGTAGTCTTCCAGTCTTCAATTCCAGAGAGAGTTTTCTCCGTGTAAAGTTTTAAAAGTTAAAAAAAAAATAGTCCACGTTTTTAAAATGTCTGGAGTGACGGCTCCTTGACCCCGATCGGGTTTGGGGTCGTCACATGAGCAATAGCATATTCAAAAAGACAATTTGATCACAGTTTGCTTTGGTTCTCACCTCTATAAGAAATATAACTAGTATTTAAAATATAGAAGAATTGTGGACCAAAATTAAATTCACGGTTTTAGGGTCTTAAAAACTGCTAATAGATGAACTAACTTGTAGGTTGCAATTTGATCTAAATCTAGTACAAAAGAAAAAAAAACCCATGATCCGGCAAATATGAACCCAAATCCAATAAAGTTGTAAAAAACAACCTTAAATTTACATATTTAACAAGATTAATTTTTATTTTTATTTTGGAACCAAACCAGACCAAAACGTATCTCACAGTTCGTTCAACTTTGGTTTAATTTTGGTTGTCTATGGTTCAGGTTCTGAACGATAAGAACCATTATTCCATGATTTGGCTCATCCCGAAATCAGATCACCTTCCTTGACTGTCCCAAATTTCTATCAGTCACACTTCTTGATAAGTGATGACTCTTGTTTGTTTTTTACTGAATCTTGCACAAGTTTGTTTTACAGTTTAACTTCAATATTCATCGTGTTAGTTTAGAGAAATATCTTACTTATTAATCACTCGAGCATCATGAGATTGAGCATTGATAACTTTATGAAAATTAGAGTTATTATCATTGTTTTAAACAAAGTTTGATATTTATTCTCAAGTTTTTGATAGTTTTAATCTATTTTAAGTTATGATGCTCATAAACAATCAAACATGTAAAATAAATATAAAAATGATGAATTTTGGAACTCAAGTCGCAACCATAAAGAATACAAGTTGCGACCCAAAAAAAAGGAGAAACAAATTAGCATCACAGCAGTTTTTGAGCCAGAGCCCCGAACAATTGAGTCGCGACCCAGTCACAAAAACAGGGTCTAAGTCGTGGCTCAACATTCTTGAGTCTCAGCCTAAGTTCAAATCAGCTTACCAAAATTACAAAATTCTACTCGCTTTGAAACAATTTTTCCGCAATGTTCAAAGCCTTAATCGAGAATCTTTAAATATGATATTATTAGACGAAAAAGGGACCTTCGAAAGCCTTGAAACATATTTTTTAGAGCAATCAAAGAGAATTTTCCACAAAGAGCGAGGAGACCAACACACATGTTACACTAATACTGTGACATCCAGAGAGATATTTTCTTTTATTCTTTCTTATCTCTAACTTCTCTATGTTCAACATTATTTCTTTAGTTTTTATTTTTGACTATGTTGAACTAATTCTCTTCTGGAGGATAGATGAATTGTTCATTTGTATAATTATTTTAATTGATTAAATATTTTTTTCTTAATGGTTTCAATTTGCTGGCTACTTATTGAATAATTTTATGTTTAGGATTTGACACTCGAGAGAGATAATTCTGAGTACAATCTGAATATTAACCATAAAGGATTAACAACTCAAGAGAGTGTTAGGATTTTGCGAAATCAATTAAAAAATATTGAATTGTATTGAATGACTAAAACAACGATTTTTATAGAGATGTTGAAATTGTGATTTTAAGAATTAAGATTAGTTCAACACTCAAGAAAATGAGTTTAAAAAATTAGAATTTTGGTTTATAAATATTAGTCTGATAAATAATATTAAAAATGTTCGTGAAATCAATCTTTTGGATTTTCTCATACATACTACATGTGGACTCGACAACCCTACTTATCATATACTATAAAACTTGGCACTGAACGCTTGTAGTAATTTTATTACGATATTTTTTCATACATGCATCCTTTTATTCCAGAATAAGTCTTACCGTTAGCCTGATCTTGAGTCATTGTAGTGAGTCTCAATTGAAGTCATCTCAACAACAAGCACATTTCTAAAATATCAAACTTTTATTCTTACCCTTGCTAGTGTGAGATAGTTAGAACTCAACTCAACCAACAAAATTGATTAAAACTTGAAAATCGTAAGAAAATAGAAATGGAGACAACAAGAATCTTCTTTGTATATTCAGGATGATGATGGCCGACGGCCCTAATCACACAGTTGATTAGTGGTCCTGCGAACAAATTAAACAATTTATTTTCATATTACAACGATGATTTTAATATGGGAATTGGAATAGGAAAACTATAACCGCATACAGAGATGGAAAATCAAAAGCTTGTTGATATGTCTTCTTCGTCTTTACTACTTTAATTCCCTACTTATTTCTCTTTCAATCATCTTTATAATATCTACAATTATATCGATATTTTGATCGGTAAAATTGCATTTATGTTGTAGTTACATCCTTTGGCGTTACGCTTATTGACACAAAAGATCAATTATTCTGACTTTATAATATATTTTATTAAAGAATGAGTGAGGTGTGAGAGTATGAATTTATAATTTGCCTAACAAAAAAAATTAATAAATGTTATAACTAAATTAACTACATAGGCATGATTTCAGTTAATATTATTATCACCTTATCTTGTATAAAACTACAACTTATATAATATTCACAATCACTAAATTTATGGTAAAATATAGTTTTCATCTTTGTGGTTTAAAAGTTGTTTGAATTTGATCGTTGCAGTTTTAATCATTTCATTAAAGTGAGTTGGAGTTTGCAGGATTCACGAAGATGGAGAGGAAGAAGAAGACGAAGGCGACAAAATGAAATGAACTTCTAATTCAATTTTTCAAGAGTAAAAGTTTACAATATATATGTATAGTAAAACAATGATGAGCATCGGAAATAGGTAAACTAAACTAGTCATACTCTAACATCCCCCCTCAAGATCAAGTCCTGGAGGCCAAAGATCTTGGAGAGAAAAATCGAGAAGGTGGAAGGTGGAAGCGGCTTGGTGAAGGCATCGGCTAATTGATGATCTGAAGGAGTGAATTTCACCGACAAGGTCTTGTAGAGAACTTTTTCACGCACAAAGTGAAAATCAATCTCAACATGCTTTGATTTAGAGTGGAGAACTGGGTTTGAAGCGAGATAAGTTGCATTGAGGTTATCACATAAAATGAGAGGTACCTCGGTAGAGGGAAAACCCAATTCGTTGAGCAAAGATTGAAGCCACAAGAGTTCGGCGGCACCATTGGCTACACTGCGATATTCAGATTCAGTGCTCGACCTTGAGACAGTTTTCTGTTTGGTGGAAGACCACAAGATGAGGTTGGAGCCCAAGAATATACAGAAACCACTCGTGCTCTTACGGTCATCAGGACAAGAGGTCCAATCAGCATCTGTATAACAAACCAAATTGGAGGCAGGAGATGCAGGAGAAGGATATACCCAAAGAGGAATTACCTTGGAGATACCGTAAGATTGGTTTGACGGCCTGCCAATGGACGTCTGAAGGAGAGTGCATGAATTGAGAGACTTTGTTGATAGCAAAAGCAATGTCAGGCCGTGTAAGACAGTAGTATTGTAGACTTCCAACTATACTGTGATAAAGAGAGCCGTCACAGGAGAGGGATACCAAAATTCTTTGAAAGAATAGGGCCTGAAATCATTGGGGTAGGAACTGGTTTGCAGAAGACCATATTAGCTCTGTGCAATATTTCATGAATATATCTGGACTGAGAAAAGCTCATGCCTGTAGGAGTATGAGTGACGAAAATCTTGAGAAAAAATGATAATTATCCAAGGTCATGCACCTTAAATCTAGAATTTAAGTACAAAAGAAGCTGATCGAGTAAAGGAGCCGAGTTACCCGTGAGAATGATGTCGTCAACATGAACCAGCATAATAAGAACTGGACGAGGACTGGCGACGGATGAAGAGAGAGGTATCTGACTTGGAAGCAATGAAACCCCAATCGAGAAGAGCTATTTATAGCTTTGTGTGCCAAGGTCGAGGAGATTGTTTTAAGCCATAAAGGGCCTTTCGTAAGTGACATACAGCAGATGGATGAGAGGAACTCATAAAACCTGGAGGTTGCTGCATAAATATAGTCTCAGTTAATTCACCATGTAAAAAGGCATTACTTACATCCAGCTGTTTGATGATCCAGCCATAGGAGATGGCTAAGGCAAAAGTGGTACGGATGGATACAGGTTTCACAACTGGGCTGAAGGTTTCCTCATAATCAATGCCTTTTGTCTGATCATATCCCTTTGCCACTAAACGAGCTTTGTACCTGTTGATCGTGCCATCGGAGTTGATTTTAGTTTTAAAAACTCACTTACAGCCAATAATCTTGACTGCCGAGAGGAGGAGAAACTAATGTCCAAGTAGAGTTAGTAGATAGAGCCATCATTTCCTCATGCATAGCAGCCAACCAGTGAGGGTGTTTGGAGGCTTGGTTAAAAGTTTTGGTCTCAATGGTGGTTTCTTCAAAGAAGGCTTTGGGCTTAAAGATACCATCTTTGACTCAGGTGCGCATTGGATGAATATTTGTTGGAAGAGGAGGGGCTTGGGGTAGACATGGAGGTGAGGGTAGGAGAAGTGGGAGGTTGGGGAATGGACAGGGGTGGTGATGAAAGTGTGGGTAGGGCGGATGGATTTGAAGAATTAGATGGAGAACGTGAAACAGGAATTTAAGAAGGAACAGGAGAAGGGACTGGGGGAAGTGATGGGTGACTTAGGGTTATGGGAAATGAAGATGAGAAAGGAAGGGGAGGAGATAGATTTAGAGAAGAGAATGGAAAAATGGATTCGTCAAAAGTAACGTGACAAGAGATGTAGAGTTTGTGGGATCGAGGTTCGAGGCAAAGATACCCTTTGTGATTAGAGCTAAAGACCCAAGAACACACATGAAAGTGAACGAGGCTGGAGTTTATTTTGATTGTAAGGACGGAGAAAAGAGAAACACAAGCAACCAAAAACACGTAAAGACGCGTAATCGGGAAGAGAATTGTGCAAGCATTCGAATGGTGATTTATTTTTAAGAACAGGTGTAGGAAGCATAGGGCCAGAATTTTTGAGGGACAAAAGAATGGAAGAGAAGAGCGAGACCAGTTTCGACAATATGGCAGTTTTTGCGCTATAACACCCGGCAATTTTGCCTATGTAATTTTTCCTCGAATCATTTATGGGATAAATTTTTTACATTAATAACAATGTATGTTTAATGACTTGTCGGATTGTTTAATGGAAAAGTCGATTCGATGAACTAATTAGTGATTTAGTTAAAAATCGATGGAAGGGAAAAATAGGAAGCCAATTAAGGTTGGTGGGAGGAGGCCATTGGTTGAGTAAAACTTGGCAAACTTGTTGAAGAAGACAAGCTTCCTCTCCTCTCTTCACTCCTACGTGAATCACTTTTCCTTCTCATTTTCTCTCCACTCCTCTCTGTTTTCTCTCTTCCAGACGACAAACGTCTATCGAAGCTCTTTCGATCTCCTCAGTTTTCTTCTATTTCTCTGCCTAAGGTAAGCATCTACTTATGCTAACGTGTTTGGACAAGTCAAAACGATTAGTTTGCTTATGTTTAGAGTAAAAGTTTGATTGTGTATATTATAGGTTCGCGAATCGCCGAGGACTTATACACGTACAAGCTTGCTGCATTTCGGATAACAGGTAAGGCCCTTAAGGCCTACAGCATGAAGATACTAGATTTTTGGTTGTCGGGTAGTTAAGTGGTAGGTTAAGTCCGAAGTTGAAATTGTTTGTTTCTGTCTTTGCTTGTTATCCTCTTTTCTGTTCTGCTTGTCATCCTGTAGCCTGCTTATGTTATGTTTTAGCACAATGAATGTCCATGCACACACGTTTTCTGGAAAACCATGCAAATGTCTTTATAGCACCAGATTTGAAGTTATGAAAGTTAAAATGTGAATGTAATGTATGGTTAAGTGTGGACGAGGACTGGCATCCTGTTAATGTACTCCCGTTATGTCCTATTGTGACATGTACTTCTATTGCGCCAGCTTCTCTTCCCACTTATACATTCCCGTCCAGTGAAACGTAATGTAATGTCCATGTATTTCGAAAGTTCATACATAGCATATGCATCACTGCATTTCATGTTCTTACTGAGTTTTAAACTCATAGTTGAACTCCCTGTTGTAGGTATGGATCCTCCAGATGAAGACTTTATGCCTCAAGATGATGAGTTGATGTAGTTGGTGGATTGAGCTCATGGAGATTGGTTGCTGCAGTTAGACAAATGTTATTCCTGTGAGAAAGTATTTTTGAAAGTTATGACAAGTCCTGTATAGCTTTTGGAATTTTAAAACAATGTATAGACCTTGCATTTATGTTTTTTTTTTTTAACTTCTGTTTTGGTGAATTCTGGAAGTGTATGTCAGTCTGTCAAGTTTTGTATGTTTCTTGAAAATTCTGGATAATGTATGGATTTTGGTGTTGATGTTTTATAAACCAGTTGATTGTATGTTCTGAAATATTTTGGGATTGCTTGGGATTTTCTCTTTTAGGTTGCGTATGGATTTTCTCTGATTTTAGAGTTATCAATGCAATCTGGTTTGTTAAACTTCTGTCATGTTTTCTGATATGTCCAAAAATCATGTTTTGAATCGGGTTTTGAGAGTTTGAAACTTTTATGCCTTCTGTTTTATGCTCCCTGTTTATATGTCTTCCTGTTAAATATTGTCATTTATGCCTTCCGCCTATGCCTTCCGCCTTAGATCTTCCGCCTTACATCTTCCGCCTTACATATTCCACCTTACATCTTCCACCTTACGTCTTCCACCTTACATCTTCCACCTTACATCTTCCACCTTACATCTTCCACCTTACATCTTCCACCTTACGTCATCCACCTTACATCTTCCACCTTACGTCATCCACCTTACATCTTCCGCCTTACATCTTCCACCTTACGTCTTCCACCTTACATCTTCCACCTTACATCTTCCACCTTACATCTTCCACCTTACATCTTCCACCTTACGTCTTCCACCTTACGTCTTCCACCTTACGTCTTCCACCTTACGTCTTCCACCTTACGTCATCCACCTTACATCTTCCACCTTACGTCTTCCACCTTACATCTTCCACCTTACGTCATCCACCTTACATCTTCCACCTTACGTCTTCCACCTTACGTCTTCCACCTTACATCTTCCACCTTACGTCTTCCACCTTACGTCATCCACCTTACATCTTCCGCCTTACATCTTCCACCTTACGTCTTCCACCTTACATCTTCCACCTTACGTCTTCCACCTTACGTCTTCCACCTTACATCTTCCGCCTTACATCTTCCACCTTACGTCTTCCACCTTACGTCTTCCACCTTACGTCTTCCACCTTACGTCATCCACCTTACATCTTCCACCTTACGTCTTCCACCTTACATCTTCCGCCTTACATCTTCCACCTTACGTCTTCCACCTTACGTCTTCCACCTTACGTCTTCCACCTTACGTCTTCCACCTTACGTCTTCCACCTTACATCTTCCACCTTACGTCTTCCACCTTACGTCATCCACCTTACATCTTCCACCTTACATCTTCCGCCTTACATCTTCCACCTTACGTCTTCCACCTTACATCTTCCACCTTACATCTTCCGCCTTACATCTTCCACCTTACGTCTTCCACCTTACATCTTCCGCCTTACATCTTCCGCCTTACATCTTCCACCTTACGTCTTCCACCTTACGTCTTCCACCTTACGTCATCCACCTTACATCTTCCACCTTACGTCTTCCACCTTACATCTTCCGCCTTACATCTTCCGCCTTACATCTTCCGCCTTACATCTTCCGCCTTACATCTTCCGCCTTACATCTTCCACCTTACGTCATCCACCTTACATCTTCCGCCTTACATCTTCCGCCTTACATCTTCCACCTTACGTCTTCCACCTTACATCTTCCACCTTACGTCTTCCACCTTACGTCATCCACCTTACATCTTCCACCTTACATCTTCCGCCTTACATCTTCCACCTTACGTCTTCCACCTTACATCTTCCGCCTTACATCTTCCGCCTTACATCTTCCACCTTACATCTTCCACCTTACGTCATCCACCTTACATCTTCCACCTTACATCTTCCGCCTTACATCTTCCGCCTTACATCTTCCACCTTACATCTTCCGCCTTACATCTTCCACCTTACATCTTCCACCTTACATCTTCCGCCTTACATCTTCCACCTTACATCTTCCGCCTTACATTTAGTTCAAGTTATGTTTTCATTTCAAAGTATACTGTCATTTTTCTCCAGTCGTTCATTTCTGTCTATTTATTTTCATCGTCCGTTTCTGTCATCCTGCTCTCTTCTAGAGAGGGTACTCGTCCAAATTTTTAGTGTTCCAGTCTTCCTATTTTTCTGCCAGAACCCTGTTTAAGTCGAAGTCAAGTCCTAGTGAAAATCCCAGAACTGTTTTCATTTCTCCCTGCTTTCTGTCTTCCTGTTTTCTTATGTTATTTGTTTATGAAGTCTTATTTAATATGCCCTCAAGTTTCATTTCCAAAGAAAATTTATACTCTAGTGTAAAGTTTTCAAAAGTTTTATAAATGTTTCAAAAAAAAAAAATTAGTCCACGTTTTTTAAATGTCCGGAGTGATGGTTCCTCGACCCCGATCGGGTCCGAGGTCGTCACAGTTATGGTATCAAAGCCCCCAGGTTTTAAAATCGATTCTGTAAACTGTCTGACTGCGCAATCCGCCATGTGAGATCGCTCCACCAACTGTCAATGTTTAAGTTTCTGTATCTGTTTTAGTTTATTAAGTTAAGTTCCTTATTATGAATAGGGTTTACATAGAAATGGTGAGAAGACACCAAGGTGGGCCAAACGATGGGGGCGATGCGCTTGACCGTTTAACTGAGCTGGTCAGCATTCAGTCCCGCATGATGGCCGATAATGTGAACAATAACTGTGCTAATGCTCCACGTGATACTAGTGGAGAGAGATTCTGGCGACTCCAACCGCCTGTGTTCGATAGATTATCAACAGATCCTACTCACGTTGAAGAATGGATCCGACAGAACGAACGTATGTTGAATTATGCAGAAGTGGAGGAAAACAAGAAAGTGATATGTGCCTCGTCTAATCTCACCAAGAGTGCTGGATTTTTGTGGGACACAGTGCAGTCAACAACTGTGGCATTAAGCTGGGAGGGATTCAAAAGGCTTTTCTACGAGAAATACTTTGACCGTAGTATGAGGAAGGAGAAGTTGCTAGAATTCTCTCGACTGCGACAATTTGGAACAGTGGCTGAGTATGTTCAGAAGTTCGAGTCACTATCCCGTTATGCACCTCACCTAGTGGCCACCGACGAGAATAAGGTACACCAATTTATTCAGGGTCTGAAGCTGGACCTCTTACGGGGGATTACAACCGGGGGATTCGACGAGGCCCCATATGCAAAGGTAGTGGCCAAGGCTTATCAGTTGGAAGCCTTAGAGGTGAAGTCTCAGAAATATAGAGATACGTCAAAGAGAACCTTACATGATGCCCCTCTACAGCAACAACAACAAAGAGGTCAGTTTGGGCAACCACAACAGCAACAGAACAGGGGTGTCAAGAGGCCCAATGAGATTGTTGTTTATCAAGACAGAGGGAAAAGACCAATGGGAGCTCCTCAGCTTCCTGTATGCCCGCGTTGCCAGAAGAATCATATGGGGGAATGCAGGCTCTTCACTGGCCGATGCTTCTGATGCGACAAGGAGGGCCATCAAGTCTGGGATTGTTCGATGCCTGACACGAGGCCGAATCGTGCCGTGCCGAGGATTTTTGCAATGATAGAGGAAGATGATGACGCCCAACACACAGCGATCACAGGTACAATATTGATTTGTCATGCACCTGCTTATACTTTGTTGGACATGGGGGCCACACATTCGTTTGTGGCAATGGACTTTGTGGGTAAGGAGAACTTATGTATTGTGCCGTCAGATCAACCCTATAGTGTCATGCTACCGTCCGGAGAGTTTATACACTCCGAGCAGGCAGTGCAGGGTGATATAGTGTCAATTGGAGACCATAAATTATATGTCAATCTTATCATCATCGGTATGAAAGGATACAAAGTAATTCTAGGGAAGGACTGGCTGTTTCGACATCATGCCACCATCAACTGCAGGTCCGGGCTCGTGTCTTTTAAGCTCCCGAACGAGGTAGAGTTCTCCTATCAGGCAATACCAAAGAAACACAATATGCCTGTTATATCCTCCTTGAAAGCTCAACAGGTGATGAGGTCAGGATGCGTCGGATTTCTTGCTCACGTAGTAGATGTTCAAAGACATGGTGAGGTGGAACTTCAAAATATTCCAGTAGTTCGAGACTTCTCAAAGGTTTTCTTATATGACTTACCGGGATTGCCACCTGATCGTGAAATCGAAATTGAGATTGATATATGTTCTGGTGCTGAACCGGTATCGAAGAATCTGTACCGTATGGTGCCAATAGAGCTGAGAGAGTTAAAGGCTCAGCTAAAGGAATTGGTGGACAAGGGCTTTGTGCGCCCTAGCTTCTCTCCGTTGGGTGCTCCAGTCTTATTCGTTAAGAAGAAGGATGAGATCCAGACTACCGTGAGCTGAACAAGTTAACTATCAAGAATAAGTACTCGTTGCCGAGGATCGACGACCTATTTGACCAGCTACAATGGGCTCGGGTATTCTCAAAAATTGATTTACGCTCTGGTTATTACCAGTTGAAGGTCAGAGCTGATGACATTCCAAAGACTGCATTCAGGACTCGATACGGACACTATGAGTTCTTAGTGATGTCGTTTGGGTTAACTAATGCTCCAACAGTATTTATGGACTTGATGAACAGGGTATTCCAGGATTTTCTAGACAAGTTTGTGATCGTCTTCATCGACGACATCATGGTTTATTCTCAAAATGAGGTGGAGCATTAAGAGCACTTGGCTATTGTGTTGTCAACTTTAAAATAGCATCGATTGTACGCCAAACTGTCGAAGTGTGAATTCTGGTTGAGCAGGATTAACTTCCTAAGCCATGTGGTGTCTGCAGAAGGAGTGTCCGTGGATCCAGCCAAGATTCTGGCAGTGAAAGAATGGCCGAGACCGAGAAATGCCAGTGAGGTACGGAGTTTTATCGGGCTAGCTGGTTATTACAGAAAGTTTATCAAGGGATTTTCTGTGATAGCGAAGCCTATGACCAGCTTAACGAGGAAAGACATAAAATTCAAGTGGTCTGAAGCTTGTGAGGCGAGTTTTCAGACGCGTAAGCAGAAGTTAACCACTGCTCCTTTGTTAGTATTGCCAGTTGAGGACGACAAATTCAGCGTATATTTTGATGCGTCCAAGGTTGGCTTGGGATGTGTATTAATGCAAGAGGAGAAAGTGGTGGCATACGCATCCAGACAATTGAAGAGTCATGAGCAAAACTACCCTGCTCACGATCTGGAGTTAGCGGCAGTTGTTTATGCGCTAAAGGTATGGAGACACCACTTGTATGGGCAATCCTGTGAGGTGTTTTCGGATCACAAAAGCTTGAAGTACATATTTACCCAGAAAGAGTTAAACATGAGACAAAGGCGGTGGTTAGAATTTGTGAAAGATTACGATTGTAACACCCGATTTTTAATGGGATTTTGTAAATTCAATATATAATGGTATTTTTGTTAATATGTCAAATCAAGTCCATTTTGGAAAAAGAAAGCGTTATTACAATCCTAATAATTAATAAGGATTTTAAGAAAAATTCGGAATTTTTAGGAGTTTAACGCTAATTTTACGAGAATTACGTTTATCGTAACATAAAGGATACTTTGACAAAAATAGTAAACGGGGTCCGTTTTGCAAACGGACAGTTTTAATAGAACCCTGATAATAAGTTGAAGTTAGTGGTGAAATAAAGAAATTTGGAGAAGCCGAATCGTTAGCTAATTAACTAAACGAAGGACGAAACAAATAGAAAACGAAGGAAAGGCAAAAAGGTAATTTGCCAACCCAAATTTTAATTAAAAACAAAGTTTTCTTCTTCTCCAGCAACCCTTCACGATTTCTCTCCTATTTTCGCTCCTCTCTCCTTCGGCGATCTCTTTCTCCCTCACGGCATTCTCCATTCCGGCGACCGATCTCCTCTCCGATCGTCTCGATTCTTCGCGATTTGTTCCCCAATCCCGACCCTAGGTACGATTCTAAGGTTTTAGGAAAGTTTATTTTGATTTTTACGGAGTTTAAACGATTAGGGTTCGTTTAGGGTTTCGTTAAAAATATGATTTAGGGTTTGAAATCGATAGGTTTACCGTAGGTGCGAGTGTAATGGACGTATTGAACGTTATTGGACAAAGTTAAGTAGATTTGTGAGAAGTGTTAAAGTTTAAGAATTTTAGGGGTTTTTGGAAAAACTCGATAATGGAGGTTTTGAGGTATCGAGCGTGAGTTGCTCGATAAATTGTCTCGATTAGTTAAATTAGAACATTAGGAGACTTCTTTATTTAAGGTTTCGTTAGTTCGGACGTTCAATGATTTAAACTCGTATTAACGACAATTTTGGTGAAATTTGCCTTAGGTGAACAACGCTCGTGGACGGAGCTAGAGTTGCAACGGACGAGAGGTAAGGTTCTCGTGACTTACTGTGGCCGATTGGCCTACACCATAAGCCGGAGTTTGTTGTTGAGGATACTTTGGTGCTTTGCTTGTTTAAGTTGGTCATTGTTTGGTCTAATTGTTTCGGTTGGGTAGTTTAGGTTCGGTTGTTTTTATAGGTTGAGTGTTGTGACGGTTTGATGGTATTTGTCATGTTTTGATGGTATTTGTATTGTTTTGATGATATTTGTAGTGTTTTAATGGTATGCTCATTTTGTATGTTTATATTGAACTGTTCATGCATCATGGTTTAAACAATTCATGAAAATGAATTTATGCACGGATTTCATGAAAAGAACATGCATGTAAAGGCAAGTAAAGTATCACAGTAAACAACCATGACATGGGGTTATCGGGGATGAGGTTCAGACCTAGCGTTCCGTGGTGAGCGGGTTTCCCTCCCTTCAGATGGTGTGAGCTGTCTAACAACTGGACGGGCCCTATCTATCTGTCGAGCATTTCCGATAACCATAGACTGACACGTACTGATATATGAAATGACATAGACGGTTTTCATAGCATTGAGCATACATGATCATGCATTAGCATTTATGTAGAGCTTGCTGAGAGTTTTATCTCATAGGTGTCTTTATGGTGTAAGTGATCTTGACATAGGTGAGGACGAGATCCCTCCACCCAAGGAATGATGCAGTTGAAGGAGGATGGTCCGTGGAAGTGCGCTGGGTAGTCGATGCTCCATTTGACCTGTGGGGGAAGTAAGCGTATGTTTTGAGAACACGGTAGTTAGATAAAATTGTATAGTTGAACATATTAGGATGCTTGGATCTGATTAGTTGATAGGTTACGTTTTGATGTTTTTTACACGTTTTAAACTTTTTATAAACCTCTTGGTGAATTTTGATAGGGGAATGTGAAGTTTTTTGTTTGTGGGTTTTATTTTTTTTTGTTTTTTTTTTTTAATAATTTGTTTTGTTTTTTTTTTTTTTTTTTTTTTTTTTTTTTTTTTTTTTTTTTTGTTTTTTAATTAAAAACAAAGTTTTCTTCTTCTCCAGCAACCCTTCACGATTTCTCTCCTATTTTCGCTCCTCTCTCCTTCGGCGATCTCTTTCTCCCTCACGGCATTCTCCATTCCGGCGACCGATCTCCTCTCCGATCGTCTCGATTCTTCGTGATTTGTTCCCCAATCCCGACCCTAGGTACGATTCTAAGGTTTTAGGAAAGTTTATTTTGATTTTTACGGAGTTTAAACGATTAGGGTTCGTTTAGGGTTTCGTTAAAAATATGATTTAGGGTTTGAAATCGATAGGTTTACTGTAGGTGCGAGTGTAATGGACGTATTGAACGTTATTGGACAAAGTTAAGTAGATTTGTGAGAAGTGTTAAAGTTTGAGAATTTTAGGGGTTTTTGGAAAAACTCGATAATGGAGGTTTTGAGGTATCGAGCTTGAGTTGCTCGATAAATTGTCTCGATTAGTTAAATTAGAACTTAGAGACTTCTTTATTTAAGGTTTCGTTAGTTCGGACGTTCAATGATTTAAACTCGTATTAACGACAATTTTGGTGAAATTTGCCTTAGGTGAACAACGCTCGTGGACGGAGCTAGAGTTGCAACGGACGAGAGGTAAGTTCTCGTGACTTACTGTGGCCGATTGGCCTACACCATAAGCCGGAGTTTGTTGTTGAGGATACTTTGGTGCTTTGCTTGTTTAAGTTGGTCATTGTTTCGTCTAATTGTTTCGGTTGGGTAGTTTAGGTTCGGTTGTTTTTATAGGTTGAGTGTTGTGACGGTTTGATGGTATTTGTCATGTTTTGATGGTATTTGTATTGTTTTGATGGTATTTGTATTGTTTTGATGGTATTTGTATTGTTTTGATGGTATTTGTATTGTTTTGATGGTATTTGTATTGTTTTGATGGTATTTGTATTGTTTTGATGGTATTTGTCATGTTTGATGGTATTTGTATTGTTTTGATGGTATTTGTATTGTTTTGATGGTATTTGTCATGTTTGATGGTATTTGTATTGTTTTGATGGTATTTGTATTGTTTTGATGGTATTTGTATTGTTTTGATGGTATTTGTATTGTTTTGATGGTATTTGTATTGTTTTGATGGTATTTGTATTGTTTTGATGGTATTTGTATTGTTTTGATGGTATTTGTATTGTTTTGATGGTATTTGTATTGTTTTGATGGTATTTGTATTGTTTTGATGGTATTTGTATTGTTTTGATGGTATTTGTATTGTTTTGATGGTATTTGTCATGTTTGATGGTATTTGTATTGTTTTGATGGTATTTGTATTGTTTTGATGGTATTTGTATTGTTTTGATGGTATTTGTATTGTTTTGATGGTATTTGTATTGTTTTGATGGTATTTGTATTGTTTTGATGGTATTTGTATTGTTTTGATGGTATTTGTATTGTTTTGATGGTATTTGTATTGTTTTGATGGTATTTGTATTGTTTTGATGGTATTTGTATTGTTTTGATGGTATTTGTATTGTTTTGATGGTATTTGTATTGTTTTGATGGTATTTGTATTGTTTTGATGGTATTTGTATTGTTTTGATGGTATTTGTATTGTTTTGATGGTATTTGTATTGTTTTGATGGTATTTGTATTGTTTTGATGGTATTTGTCATGTTTGATGGTATTTGTATTGTTTTGATGGTATTTGTATTGTTTTGATGGTATTTGTATTGTTTTGATGGTATTTGTATTGTTTTGATGGTATTTGTATTGTTTTGATGGTATTTGTATTGTTTTGATGGTATTTGTATTGTTTTGATGGTATTTGTATTGTTTTGATGGTATTTGTATTGTTTTGATGGTATTTGTATTGTTTTGATGGTATTTGTATTGTTTTGATGGTATTTGTATTGTTTTGATGGTATTTGTATTGTTTTGATGGTATTTGTATTGTTTTGATGGTATTTGTATTGTTTTGATGGTATTTGTATTGTTTTGATGGTATTTGTATTGTTTTGATGGTATTTGTATTGTTTTGATGGTATTTGTATTGTTTTGATGGTATTTGTATTGTTTTGATGGTATTTGTATTGTTTTGATGGTATTTGTATTGTTTTGATGGTATTTGTATTGTTTTGATGGTATTTGTATTGTTTTGATGGTATTTGTATTGTTTTGATGGTATTTGTATTGTTTTGATGGTATTTGTATTGTTTTGATGGTATTTGTATTGTTTTGATGGTATTTGTATTGTTTTGATGGTATTTGTATTGTTTTGATGGTATTTGTATTGTTTTGATGGTATTTGTATTGTTTTGATGGTATTTGTATTGTTTTGATGGTATTTGTATGTAGGGAAAAGAAAGAGAGAAAGGAAAGAAAGAAGGAGCGGACAAAGAAGAAAGAAAAAAAAGAAGAAAGGAGGGAGGCAACTCCCTGGAATTTGGATTCCAGGGAGGGTGGCGATCGATCTCCTAAGGAGGGGATCAATCGCCTCTTTGGTCGCCACTCTCTGGAAAAAATCCAGAGAGTGTGGCGATCTATCGCCCAAAAAGAGCGATCGATCGCCTGTTTTGGGCGATCGATCGCCTGTTTTGGGCGATCGATCGCCCCTTCAATTTTGGGTCATGGCGATCGATCGCCCCTTCAATTTTGGGTCATGGCGATCGATCGCCTGTTTTGGGCGATCGATCGCCCCTTTACATTTCTGGACAATATCTCTTTTTGCCCTCCGCCAATGAATTAAATTTTTTTAATTGTTTTAAACATTTCTTTTAATTGCTTTATTCCAATGTTTTAAGTTTTGTTTAATTGGTTTTAAGCAAATAGTTTTCGAACGGTTTTAACAATTTAGTCTACGATTTAAATTCCGCATAAATACTACAAGGTTTAAGGATAAAAGAAAAGAAAAATAATAATAATAAAAATAATATGGGAAATTAGGAACAGTGTTAAGGGTCTCTACAACGATGTTGAGATTAAATACCACCCGGGAAAAGCTAACGTGGTAGCCGATGCATTAAGCAGGATGCCAGCTACTATGCAACCAGCTATGTCGGCCGTATCAATTCCTTGTAGGACAGAGATTAAGAAGTTTGATATGGAGATAGTTTCTGGGCTATCGGCCATGCTAGCGGACTTGACACTACGGTCCACCATCCTTGACCGAATTAAGGAAGCCCAGAAGACCAATTCAAAGGAAATGGCTGATATAGTAAGCAAGTTACCTATGGCCTCTTCCGATTTCAGTTATTCGGAAGATGGTATTCTAATGTTCAAAGATAGGTGGTATGTTCCGAGAGACGAAGAGCTGCAAAGGGAAATTTTATCGGAAGCCCACTCGTCTTCTTTCTCTGTGCATCCTGGAAGCACGAAGATGTATCAGGACTTGAAACTTCACTTCTGGTGGCCAAATATGAAGAACGAAGTAGCCAAGTATGTGGAGTCTTGCATGATATGTAAACAAGTCAAAGCTGAACATCAACGACCAGGTGGAACGCTTCAGTCTCTTCTGATCCCTAAATGGAAGTGGGGAGAATATCACTATGGACTTTGTTGTTGGCCTACCGAGGATGGCTAAGGGCCATAATAGCATATGGGTCATAGTAGACAGATTGACGAAGTCGACCCATTTTCTACCTGTGAAGACGACGTTCTCCATGGATCAGTATGCAGAGCTATACATTAGAGAGATCATCAAGCTGCATGGGGTGCCAGTACTCAATTGTATCTTACCAGGACCCTAGATTCACGTCGAGGTTCTGAAAAAGCTTGCAACACTCCTTGGGTACCAAGTTAAACTTCAGCACAGCCTTTCATCCACAGACTGACGGACAATCTGGGAGAACGATCCAGATACTGGAGGATATGTTAAGGTCATGCGTGCTGGAATTTCATACTCCTTAGAGTAGATACTTGCCGTTAGTGGAGTTTGCTTATAATAATAGCTACCAGGCTACGATCGGCATGGCTCCGTATGAAGCTTTTTATAACAGGAAGTGTAGATCCCCATTGTGTTGGGATGAAGTCGTGAGAATCCAGACTCGTCGGCCCTGAATTATTACAGCAGATGTCTGAGGTAGTAGCTGCTATCAAACAAAGAATCCAAACTGCACAGAGTCGACAGAAAAGTTACGCGGACCGAAGACAGAGAGACTTGGAGTTCGCTGAAGGCGATGAAGTATTCCTGAAGGTGTCGCCTTTCAAGAGGGTGATGAGATTTGGTAAGAAAGGGAAGTTCAGTCCAAGGTTTGTGGGGCCTTTTCCCATTGTGAAGAGAGTGGGAAGCATGGCCTACAGACTACAGTTGCCAGCGTCGATGGATGGGGTTCACAATGTCTTTCATGTTTCGATGCTGAGGAAATGTGTACGAGATCCAACTCATATTGTGAAGCAGGTGGACTTTGATATCATGCCAACGCTGACATATAAAGAAAGACCCATACAGATTTTAGATACTTCACTCAAGGTGTTGCGCAACCGAGTGGTCTCATTGGTGAAAGTTTTATGGCGCAATCATAATGTGGAGGAAGCCACATGGGAAAGACAACAAGTCGTTAGAGCCCAATATCCTGAGCTATTCGCTTAAACAAATTTTGAGGATAAAATTTTTTGTTAAGATGGGTGGGATGTAACACCCAGCAATTTTGCCTATGTAATTTTTCCCCGAATCATTTATGGGATAAATTTTTTACATTAATAACAATGTATGTTTAATGACTTGTCAGATTGTTTAATGGAAAAGCCGATTCGATGAACTAATTAGTGATTTAGTTAAAAACCAATGGAAGGGAAAAATAGGAAGCCAATTAAGGTAGGTGGGAGGAGGCCATTGGTTGAGTGACACTTGGCAAACTTGTTGAAGAAGACAAGCTTCCTCTCCTCTCTTCACTCCTACGTGAATCACTTTTTCTTCTCATTTTCTCTCCACTGCTCTCTGTTTTCTCTCTTACAGACGACAAACGTCCATCGAAGCTCCTTCGATCTCCTTATTTTTCTTCTATTTCTCTACCTAAGGTAAGCATCTACTTGTGCTAACGTGTTTGGACAAGTCAAAACGTTAGTTTGCTTATGTTTAGAGCAAAAGTCCGATTGTGTATATTATAGGTTCACGAATCGCCGAGAACATATACACGTACAAGCTTCCTGCATTTCAGACAACAGGTAAGTTCATGCATATAAGTTGGCCCTTAAGGCCCTACAGCACGGAGATACTAGGTTTTTAGTTGTCGGGTAGTTAAGTGGTAGGTTAAGTCCGAAGTTGAAATTGTTTGTTTCTGTCTTTGTTTGTTATCCTGTTTTCTGTTCTGCTTGTCATCATGTAGCCTGTTTATGTTATGTTTAAGCACAATGAATGTCCATGCATACACGTTTTCTGGAAAACCACGCAAATGTCTTTATAGCACCAGATTTGAAGTTATGAAAGTTAAAATGTGAATGTAATGTTTGGTTAAGTGTGGACAAGGACTGACATCTTGTTATCTACTCCTGTTATGTCCTGTTGTGGCATATACTCCTGTTGCGCCAACTCCTCTTCCCACTTATACCTTCCCGTCCAGTGAAACGTAATGTAATGTCCATGTTTTTCGAAAGTTCATGCATAGCATATGCATCACTGCATTTCATGTTCTTACTGAGCTTTAGGCTCATAGTTGAACTCCCTATTGTAGGTATGGATCCTCCAGATAAGGACTTTTGTGCCTCAAGATGATGAGTTGATGTAGTTGGCGGATCAAGCTCATGGGGATTGGTTGTTGCAGTTAGACAAATGTTATTCCTGTGAAAAAGTATTGTTGAAAGTTATGACAAGTCCTGTATAGCTTTTGGAATTTTAAAACAATGTATAGACCTTGCATTTATGTTTTTTTTTTTAAACTTCTGTTTTTGTGAATTCTTGAAGTGTATGTCAGTCTATCAAGTTTTGTATGTTTCTTGAAAATTCTGGATAATGTATGGATTTTGGTGTTGATGTTTTAAAAACCAGTTGATTGTATGTTCTTAAATATTCTGGGATTGCTTGGGATTTTCCTTTTAGGTTGCGCATGGATTTTCTCTGATTTTAGAGTTATCCATGCAGTCTGGTTTCTTAAACTTCTGTCATGTTTTCTGATATGTCCAACAATCATGTTTTGAATCGGGTTTTGAGGGTTTGAAACTTTTATGCCTTCTGTTTTATGCTCCCTGTTTATATGTCTTCCTGTTAAATATTGTCATCTATGCTTTCTGCCTATGGCTTTCGCCTATGCCTTCCGCCTATGCCTTCCGCCTATGCCTTCCCCCTATGCCTTCCGCCTTACATCTTCCGCCTTACTCTTCCACCTTACATCTTCCGCCTTACATCTTCCACCTTACATCTTCCGCCTTACATCTTCCACCTTACTCTTCCACCTTACATCTTCCGCCTTACATCTTCCACCTTACATCTTCCACCTTACATCTTCCACCTTACATCTTCCACCTTACTCTTCCACCTTACGTCTTCCACCTTACATCTTCCACCTTACTCTTCCACCTTACGTCTTCCACCTTACTCTTCCACCTTACTCTTCCACCTTACATCTTCCACCTTACTCTTCCACCTTACATCTTCCACCTTACATCTTCACCTTACGTCTTCCACCTTACTCTTCCACCTTACGTCTTCCACCTTACATCTTCCACCTTACGTCTTCCACTTACATCTTCCACCTTACGTCTTCCACCTTACGTCTTCCACCTTACATCTTCCACCTTACGTCTTCCACCTTACATCTTCCGCCTTACATCTTCCACCTTACGTCTTCCACCTTACATCTTCCGCCTTACATCTTCCACCTTACATCTTCCACCTTACTCTTCCACCTTACGTCTTCCACCTTACGTCTTCCACCTTACATCTTCCGCCTTACATCTTCCGCCTTACATCTTCCGCCTTACATCTTCCGCCTTACATCTTCCACCTTACATCTTCCACCTTACGTCTTCCACCTTACATCTTCCACCTTACATCTTCCACCTTACTCTTCCACCTTACTCTTCCACCTTACATCTTCCACCTTACGTCTTCCACCTTACATCTTCCACCTTACATCTTCCGCCTTACATCTTCCGCCTTACATCTTCCACCTTACATCTTCCACCTTACATCTTCCGCCTTACATCTTCCACCTTACTCTTCCACCTTACATCTTCCACCTTACATCTTCCACCTTACATCTTCCACCTTACGTCTTCCACCTTACATCTTCCACCTTACATCTTCCACCTTACTCTTCCACCTTACATCTTCCACCTTACATCTTCCACCTTACTCTTCCACCTTACATCTTCCGCCTTACATCTTCCGCCTTACATCTTCCGCCTTACATCTTCCGCCTTACATCTTCCACCTTACTCTTCCACCTTACGTCTTCCACCTTACATCTTCCACCTTACATCTTCCACCTTACGTCTTCCACCTTACATCTTCCACCTTACATCTTCCACCTTACATCTTCCACCTTACGTCTTCCACCTTACGTCTTCCACCTTACGTCTTCCACCTTACATCTTCCACCTTACTCTTCCACCTTACGTCTTCCACCTTACATCTTCCGCCTTACATCTTCCACCTTACATCTTCCACCTTACATCTTCCGCCTTACATCTTCCACCTTACGTCTTCCACTTACATCTTCCACCTTACGTCTTCCACCTTACTCTTCCACCTTACTCTTCCACCTTACGTCTTCCACCTTACGTCTTCCACCTTACGTCTTCCACCTTACGTCTTCCACCTTACGTCTTCCACCTTACTCTTCCACCTTACTCTTCCACCTTACTCTTCCACCTTACATCTTCCGCCTTACATCTTCCGCCTTACATCTTCCGCCTTACATCTTCCGCCTTACATCTTCCACCTTACGTCTTCCACCTTACGTCTTCCACCTTACGTCTTCCACCTTACGTCTTCCACTTACATCTTCCACCTTACATCTTCCGCCTTACATCTTCCGCCTTACATCTTCCGCCTTACATCTTCCGCCTTACATCTTCCGCCTTACATCTTCCGCCTTACATCTTCCGCCTTACATCTTCCACCTTACGTCTTCCACCTTACTCTTCCACCTTACATCTTCCGCCTTACATCTTCCGCCTTACATCTTCCACCTTACTCTTCCACCTTACGTCTTCCACCTTACGTCTTCCACCTTACGTCTTCCACCTTACGTCTTCCACCTTACATCTTCCGCCTTACATCTTCCGCCTTACATCTTCCACCTTACGTCTTCCACCTTACATCTTCCGCCTTACATCTTCCGCCTTACATCTTCCACCTTACATCTTCCACCTTACGTCTTCCACCTTACATCTTCCACCTTACGTCTTCCACCTTACTCTTCCACCTTACTCTTCCACCTTACTCTTCCACCTTACATCTTCCGCCTTACATCTTCCACCTTACATCTTCCGCCTTACATCTTCCACCTTACATCTTCCGCCTTACATCTTCCACCTACTCCTAGTCAGATTCTCAGTACACACCCACCAGCTCAGCAGTACCTACACCACAGAACACACCGTAAGCTCAAAGCTTAGCAAGTATAGTGCTGAAAAATAACGTGAACATGAAAACTGTTTATGCCATCCTAACACATGCCGGTCTTACACACGTTGTCATCATCTCATCGCATCGCTCACACCGAGGTTTGGAATGTAACCCACACCGGGCAGTCGGCCGTACACCGCACTGTTTACCGGCACGTCGCCCACCGTCCCGGTTCCTCCAGGAAACGGGGCCTAAAGTCACACCAAACCCCCCTCTTATCCCGACTCGAAATGCAACCGCCCGAGACAGTCGGTCGATACACCGCGCTGCCATCGGAAAGTCGCACACCCGTCCTCCAGCTCATCCTGGAACGGGGCCACAGTCGCATTCCAGCCTATGCCTCGACTCGAAGTGCAACCGCCCAAGACAGTCGGACGATACAACCCGCGCTGCCATCGGCACGTCGCCACCGTCCCAGCTCATCCGGAAATGGGGCCCACAGTCAACTACCAGCCCCTGTCTCTACTCGAAGTGCAACCGCCCGAGACAGTCGGTCGATACATTCGCGCTGCCATCGGCACGGTCGCCACCGTCCCAGCTCATCCCTGAAACGGGGCCCACAGTCACACCCAGCCCCTATCTCTTGTCCACACACCATACCTCACCTCCACTACTCTCCCTCTCGTTGCTTGAAAACATGCTCAAAACATTTTGCGTAGCTTTTAAAACATGATGCATGCTGACCATAATCAACTAATTACAACTTCACATACGCATCACAATCAACTAACAACGGACTCCACATGCGCATCACATCACAAACGTGCCTACCACCCATAACGTGCACAAAGCTCACAACTGACGTACAACTCACCCACTGCCTGCATAAGACTCATAACATACGTGCCACTAACCCACAACCAGTACAAGACTTGTAACATATTTATCATTAACCCATAACCGTGCACAAGACTCATAACATACACACAACTAGCCCACAACCCACACAAGATTCACAACCTACACAAAACTATCCCACAACCTACACAGGACTCACAACCTACCCACAACTAGCCCACAACCCACACAGGACTCACAACCTACCCACAACTAGCCCACAACCCACCACGTATGCAAAACTCACAACATACAACTAACAATGACTACACATACACATACGTACATATGGCCACAACACACACAAGACTCACATCCTACACACTATGACCAACTATCGACGGCTTCTCGTCCACACCCGTACCCACAACCCACCACGTATGCAAAACTCACAACATACAACTAACAATGACTACACATACACATACGTAAATATGGCCACAACACACATAAGACTCACCCAACCCACAACCTACACAGGACTCACAACCTACCCACAACTAGCCCACAACCCACACAGGACTCACAACCTACCCACAACTAGCCCACAACCTGCACATGACTCACAACCTACACAAAACTATCCCACAACCTACACAAAACTATCCCACAACCTACACAGGACTCACAACCTACATACCACTAACCACAACAGCACATATAACCCAACCACAACCTACCAGGACTCACAAACCTATGCAAAGCTAGCCCACAACTGCACAATGACTCACAACCTACCCACAACTAGCCCACAACCCACACAGACTCACAACCTATGCAAAAATGGCCCACAACCTAGCACATGACTCACAACCTACCCACACTAGCCCACAACCCACACAGGACTCACAACCTAAGCAAACTTGGCCCACAACCTGCACATGACTAACAACCTACCCACTAACAACGACTTCACATCCCATCAGTCACGCACGTACCTACGAACCCAACCTGTATTCCATGACCAACAACGCGACTTCATCTCCACATCACATCACACACGCACCTACGACTCACAACCTGCATACCATGACCAACTAACGATGACTTCACATCTACATAACTTCACACATGTACCTACGACTCACAACCTGCATACCATGACCAACTAACGCGACTTCACCTCCACATCACATCACACACGTACCTATGGCCACCACACACACACACATCGCATACAGACCACTCACCGCATACACACGACTCACAACAAGCAAACAACTGTGGTGTAGGCTCTTCTGGGCGACTCTCAATCATTTACACCCACATTACTACTTACCTGGCGTCCTAGCTAGCTCGGTTTTAGCATGTCACGTCACCTACGGCTTCACCTAGCACAATTCAACATCCACATTAGTACATAGGCTTAAACTCGCCAATTTATCCTAAAACTAACATTTCTAACTTAACCCAACTCACAACTAACTAAACGGGTCATTAATTTGGTCTGATTAAAAACCAACCCGAAACTTCGATCGCACCTAATTTTCGCGTCGGTTATCGGAATCGAACGATTCCAGTGACCACGCACTCCTCTAACAACCTAGTTTAACATACCATGAGAGAATTTAAAATGAATAATCATAGCAAGGTCAAAACTCAAGAAAACAGAACCGGTTTTTAGGAAATTCAAATTTTCCATTTTCGGTTTTTCAACAAACTCTTTCAATCTATCACCAATTCATCACATTCTAACATATAAGCATAATTTAAACAATTCCAAGGTTCCAAATTCCAGAACCGGACCACAGCCCCCACTCCCCTCCCTTTCCTTCGGTTTCACCCCTTAAACAGGGTATCCAGCCACTGAGAATCGCCCATCCACACCCCAATTCCCCCTTTATTTTCGTTGCCAAAACCACAAGAAAACTCGGCCAACATGCTCCATCCGTAAGACCACACCGAGGCCGCGCATAAGAGGGAAAATAGGGAGGAGAACTCACCTCTTTTCGTCAAGACTGGAGCACGCAATCAAGAGGGAGAAAGAGATTTCTTCTAGCCGGAGCTCGCTCGTCTGAACGGCGGCTGGAACTGCGTGGTCGCCGGAGGAGAATCGTCGCTCGGGCTCCTCTGTTCAAGCGCTCGGGTAGTAGAAACTGAATGGCTTCTTCGTGAAGCTATTCAGTTTTCTATATATATATTTTTTTTAATTAATTTATTTTATTTTTAGTTAACTTAATTACTAATCCCCTCACATTGTTTGAACTCTCGTATTTCCGTTAAGTTCGCGTCCCCCCTCTGGACCTAAAATTTTAGAAATCCTCTTCCAAATAAAATCTTAAGTTTTAATAAACTAGCTAACTCGTTAAAATCTCTCACGAAAATTCTAACAAGATTTTTAATTTACTAGGTAAAATTTTCGGGTTATTACATTACGTCTTCCACCTTACATCTTCCACCCTACGTCTTCCACCTTACATCTTCCACCCTACGTCTTCCACCTTACATCTTCCACCCTACGTCTTCCACCTTACATCTTCCACCCTACGTCTTCCACCTTACATCTTCCACCCTACGTCTTCCACCTTACATCTTCCACCCTACGTCTTCCACCTTACATCTTCCACCCTACGTCTTCCACCTTACATCTTCCACCCTACGTCTTCCACCTTACATCTTCCACCCTACGTCTTCCACCTTACATCTTCCACCCTACGTCTTCCACCTTACATCTTCCACCCTACGTCTTCCACCTTACATCTTCCACCCTACGTCTTCCACCTTACATCTTCCACCCTACGTCTTCCACCTTACATCTTCCACCCTACGTCTTCCACCTTACATCTTCCACCCTACGTCTTCCACCTTACATCTTCCACCCTACGTCTTCCACCTTACATCTTCCACCCTACGTCTTCCACCTTACATCTTCCACCCTACGTCTTCCACCTTACATCTTCCACCCTACGTCTTCCACCTTACATCTTCCACCCTACGTCTTCCACCTTACATCTTCCACCCTACGTCTTCCACCTTACATCTTCCACCCTACGTCTTCCACCTTACATCTTCCACCCTACGTCTTCCACCTTACATCTTCCACCCTACGTCTTCCACCTTACATCTTCCACCCTACGTCTTCCACCTTACATCTTCCACCCTACGTCTTCCACCTTACATCTTCCACCCTACGTCTTCCACCTTACATCTTCCACCCTACGTCTTCCACCTTACATCTTCCACCCTACGTCTTCCACCTTACATCTTCCACCCTACGTCTTCCACCTTACATCTTCCACCCTACGTCTTCCACCTTACATCTTCCACCCTACGTCTTCCACCTTACATCTTCCACCCTACGTCTTCCACCTTACATCTTCCACCCTACGTCTTCCACCTTACATCTTCCACCCTACGTCTTCCACCTTACATCTTCCACCCTACGTCTTCCACCTTACATCTTCCACCCTACGTCTTCCACCTTACATCTTCCACCCTACGTCTTCCACCTTACATCTTCCACCCTACGTCTTCCACCTTACATCTTCCACCCTACGTCTTCCACCTTACATCTTCCACCCTACGTCTTCCACCTTACATCTTCCACCCTACGTCTTCCACCTTACATCTTCCACCCTACGTCTTCCACCTTACATCTTCCACCCTACGTCTTCCACCTTACATCTTCCACCCTACGTCTTCCACCTTACATCTTCCACCCTACGTCTTCCACCTTACATCTTCCACCCTACGTCTTCCACCTTACATCTTCCACCCTACGTCTTCCACCTTACATCTTCCACCCTACGTCTTCCACCTTACATCTTCCACCCTACGTCTTCCACCTTACATCTTCCACCCTACGTCTTCCACCTTACATCTTCCACCCTACGTCTTCCACCTTACATCTTCCACCCTACGTCTTCCACCTTACATCTTCCACCCTACGTCTTCCACCTTACATCTTCCACCCTACGTCTTCCACCTTACATCTTCCACCCTACGTCTTCCACCTTACATCTTCCACCCTACGTCTTCCACCTTACATCTTCCACCCTACGTCTTCCACCTTACATCTTCCACCCTACGTCTTCCACCTTACATCTTCCACCCTACGTCTTCCACCTTACATCTTCCAAAGAAAAATTTATACTCTATGTAAAGTTTTCAAAAGTTTTATAAATGTTTCAAAAAAAAATTAGTCCACGTTTTTGAAATATCCGGAGTGATGGCTCCTCGACCCCGATCGGGTCCGGGGTCGTCACATGCGCTCTATACATCCATTCTGATTAGGAGTATACGAACAGGAGATACGGTGACGGATGCCAAGAGATTTAAAAAGAGGAGAGAGGGATTGGAACTCTCCGCCCCAGTCGGATTGAACGACTTTAATAGAGTACCCAAATTGGGTTTGAATGTAACGATGAAAGTGCACAAAGGTAAGACGAACATCACTTTTTAATTTTAAAGGGAACAGCCAGGTAAAACGAGTACAATCGTCCACAAATAAAAGAAAATAACGATCACTAGTAAAAGAGGGAAAAGGAGATGGACCCCACACATCGGTATGCACAAGCTCGAGGAAAATTAGAATGAGATTCAGAAATAGAAAATGGCAATCTGTGAGATTTACTCATTTGACAAGGAGTACAAAAGTTTGGCATTTTATTGTGCACAAAAGGAATATTACAAATATTCATTACACTTTGCAAAATAGATACAGAAGGGTGACCCAATCTGGAATGCCACAGTTGGGTGAAAGACTGCCTGGACCGTGGCAGAGAAGCAAAAGGAGAGGAAAAAGGATGTGAGCTCGGCAGGGAGGCGGAGAGAGATTGAGCTACAGAGGGCACGAGAAGCTGATACAGTCCATCAACAAGTGAACCCTGGAGAAGGATTTGGCGAGAAATCTGATCCTTAACACAGAAACAGTGGGAATCAAATTCAACAACAACAGAGTTATCACTGCATAATTTTCTAACACTCAGAAGATTATGGGAAAAACTAGGAGTATGACAGATGGAATTTAAGTGAAGGGCACATAAAGGAGTTGGAATTAATGCAGAACCAAGGTGAGAGATCCGACTAGACTTACCATCGGCGGTGATAACAAAATTCGGGCCAGTGAAAGTCTAAGATTGTGAAGAGTAGCCAACGTTAGAGAGAAATGGTGGGTGGCCCCAGAGTCGAGGACCCACGGAGCAGAAGCCGGTGGAGTGAGGAGTAGACCAGCTAAGAGGGCTCGCGGAGGAGCGGAGTGTTTGGGAAACTAAGCGAGGGAGGAAGAGGGAGTAGGTGAGTGGGCGGCTGGGTCGGGTTATAAGGAGATGGGTAAAAATAAGGATAAGGGGTTGGGTTGGGTTGTGGGTAGGGATGTGGGCTGGCTTGATAAGCTAAAGGGGATTCGGCTGAGAATGCTGGTGGGCTGGTTTAATGAGGTGGGCCAATCGGGTAGGAGTGGTTGAACTGGTGGAAGCAGGCTGAGGCGGGGTGGCCCGACTTATGGCAAATTTGGCATTTGGGCTAGTTGGGTTTATTGTTGGGCCGGTTGGGTCGCCAAACGGGTTGAGGTATCGGCAAAGACCCAAACCGGCTGGATACTGATGCAGAGGAGTGCCAGGGCACAAAACTGGAACGCCAAATGGCCGAGGAAACAATGCCGGTCGGAATGGCTGTTGAGCAACGGCAAGAGCCTGAACAGAGTTAGGCATCTGGAGGGAGGTCGCAAGATTCTGTTTCTCAAGACAAAACTCATAGCTCTGTAATAGACTGTAGATTTCTTCCATGGAGGGGTACGGGGTGGCCGATGGCTGTGAGAGTGTTGCAGATGGAGGTAAGCTTTTGAGTGTACTGGGAAACAGAGAGGCCATCTTTGGTGAGAGAGTGGAGCTGGCCTCGTAACTCTGTGATCCGAGCAAGCGATGAGGATGCAAAACGGCGAGCCAGGGCTGTCCACATGTCAGCAGCAGTGGAGTATGAGATAATGATCGAAAGAAGTTCTTTCGATAAGGAGGAGAAAACCCAACTCATCAGAAGGCGATTGAAGCGCTGCCAAGTGGTAAACTCGTGGTTGATCTGCAATGAAAGATTGTCCAGAAACTGTGGGGGTTGAGGGAGAGTTCCGTCCTGAATGGTTTCGAGTCCATTGGCAATGACGATATTGAGCAATTGTGCTTTCCAAAATAGGTAGTTGGTATTGGTTGAGTTTGATGTTTAAAACTTGATTTGCGATGGGGAAAGGAGGCAGAGAGGTAGATGAATGAGAGGTTGAAGAAGGGGAGGGTATTGTTGAACTTGGAGACGTCATCTGCAGCTCTGATACTAAGTTGGAGTTTGCAGGATTCACGAAGATGGAGAGGAAGAAGAAGATGAAGGCGGCAAAATGAAATGAACTTCTAATTCAATTTTTCAAGAGTAAAAGTATAAACAATATATATGTATAGTAAAACAATGATGAGTATCGAAAATAGGTAAACTAAACTTGTCATACTCTAACAAAGTGTTCATATTTCAATTTTACTTTTAAATGATTATTCAATTTATTTTCACGATTAAATTTCACAAAATAATTATGAGATAATTTTTTATCTGCGTAACTTATCTATGTCAACTAAAATACTTAACTGTAATAAAATAATTGATGTCGTTTAGTTATTTTAAAACTAAATAAAAAATTTAATGAATGCTTTATGGCAAAAAATGAACCAAAACAGTAGTTAATCTTCTCAAACGTATATTTTGACTTATATAAATGCATGATAGAAATAAAAATTGTCGAGTGACTTTTTTTTGTTAGAGTCAATAGAAAAAATAAATTATATAAATTATTTTAAAATAAAATTGAAAATATAATAATTTTAGTTGAAAAAATTAAAAGTACGAGCAAACAAATCTAAACTTGTGACAACACTCATATAAAGTCAAGAAGGGCGTAAGTGTGAGGGCTCAACTCATATCAATAACGGTGCACAATCCAATATTGTTTGAGAGAATAACAAATCCGTAGGTCATAAATAAAATTCTACTCTCTACTACCCAAAAAATCAAATCGTCCGAGGTTCAGCTCAAAGAAAACAATTTTTGTGCTATGGAGACTCTGGACGTTACAAAACTACAAGCAAGTATATTTTTTACCTTAGAATTATCAAGATTCATAACATTATATATTTTTTAGGTTCTAGAATATAATATAATTAAAAAGATATTTACCTTTAAAGTTGTCAAGATTTATAAAATTATATATTTTAGGTTCTAAATTTGAATATTTACATAAATAGTATATTATTAATATACTAAATATAATTTTAGATAAAAATAATAATACCATAAACATCAAAAGGAGATCATTAGTTGTTCGACACACGACTGGTCTTTGTTCCGAGTCTGTTCAGGCTTGGACCCAAAGAATTGGTTTTTGACATGATTCATGTGACGACCCGAGACCGAACCCGATCGGAGTCCGGGATCGGAGCCATCACTCCGGGACAGTTAACAGAAAATAGGGACTACATTTTTTTTGTACAAACCTTTACAGAGAGAGAGAGAGAGAGTCCTCTGGAGTTAAAACAAACAGGATACAGTTGGCTGGATTATAGAAGCGAATAACAGAGGAGACGGGGAGGAACAGGGAACAGAACTGGGCAATAAAACATGGAAACAGAATAGAACAGGAAGACGTAGGCAGAGCACTGGCGGAAAACTTAGTTTAAAACTGGGCGGAAGACTTGAATGACGTCAGCCGGAAGATGTAAATGCAAAGACAGAAGTAAGGATGACGTCAGGCGGAAGATTAAAGCTATCGGAGGATTCAGATACGACAAAAGACGAACAGTATTCAGCGGAAGAGGCTGAGTAAAACTGGGCGGAAGAGGTGGTGATGTCAGCAAGAAGATGGGTGACGTCAGACGGAAGATACAGGCAGCAGACGGAATTCGGATGAGGTGATGACGTCAGCCGGAAGATGGATGATATCAGCCGGAAGATACAGACAACTGACAACACCGGATGAGGTGATGACGTCAGCCGGACGATGGATGACGTCAGCCGGAACATACAGGCAACAGACAACACCGGATGAGATGAAGACGTCATCGGCTGAGATAATTGAACTGGGCGGTGGAGGTGGATGACGTCACCGGTGGATATACACTTAGACAGCAGTGGACGTGATCGGATGATATAGTCTAAAAGGGGCAGAGATTGACAACTTTTAACGGAAAGACATACGGGCAGGGAGCATCAAAACAGAAGGCATAAGGGTTTCAAACCTTCAAAACCCGATTCAAAACATCATTCAACTGTCAAATACAGTACAAACAGAAAGCATGAAAGTTGTAAACCTTCAATGCCCGATTTTACACAAGGATGTAGAGCACACTTTACAATTAACAGATTCAAAGGAAACAGACTGCATGGATAGTTCCAAAACCAGAAGTCATCCACGCACAAACTAACAGATAATACTCCAAACAATCTCAGAATATTCAGAACATGAATTCAACTGTCAAATACAGCAGTTTTTAAAACTTAGACGTCAGAACTGTACATTATTTTAAAATCTGAGGATCAGTACAGAACCTAACATATATTTGAAGAATCTCCCAAGAACATAAGTTTTTACAGAGTTTTTACAACAAAACCAGAATTTCCAGAAAACTTTACAGATATAGACATTACAGAAAACTTAAACCTCGGGACAGAATTTGTCTGACTGTAGCAACTAAACCCCCATGAGCTCGAGCCACCAGCCATCTAATCATCAGACTGAGGTACAAAGTCCTCATCTACAGGTTCAGTACCTACATCAGAGAGTTCATCTATGAGTCTAAAACTCATTAAGAACATATAGATATGCAGTGATGCAAAATGCTATGCATGCGGTTTTTAGAAATACAGTGACAGTACAGAACATTACGTTTCAGTTGCAGAGGGGTATAAGAGGGGCTTATAGGGGAGCAGGCGACAGTAAGGTGCACTATCAGGCACATTCAGTAGTTTTCAGATTCCCAGGGAGGGATAAAACCAGAGGGTCTTTGGCAAGGACAATTTTTCAGAATCCCAGGGAGGGATAAAACCAGAGGGCCAGTCCCCGTCCCGCACTTAACCGGTACATTTCAGTCAGATTTTATCTTATTTAGTTTCAAACAGTGTACAGAAAATATTTGCATGTTTTTCAGAGAAAACATGTATGCATGAATAGTGCTTGAACTTAAACAGGCAGAGAGCAGATGACAGAAATAATAGAACATACGGTGAAACAGAACATAGACAACTCAGAACATAACTATAACCTTTCTACCCGAAACAACCCGACAGAACAAAAAACCTAGTACCTCCGAGATGTAGGGCCTTAAGGGCCAACCTACGGATATGAACTTACATGCTTGCTGCAATGTAGAATGCTCGAATGTCCCTGGAACGCTCGGATCTGTTGCTGCAATGTAGAGAAATTAAACAAGTTGCAAATGCTAACAAATAACTTGGAAGATTATGCAGTAAACTCCGTTCAGACTTGTAGAAAACAACGAATGTGTTTCCATACAAAAAAACAGAGAGTTTTCTCCCAACTATCTTAACCTAAAACTTCAGCATAACCCATAGTTTTTGCTTGTCCAAATGTGTTAGCATTAGAAGATGTTTACCTTAGCGGAGGAGCAGAAAGGAATCTGAGAAGATCGAAGTAACTTCGATGGTTGTTTGTCGTCAGGAAGAGAAAATGCAGATAGGAGAAAGGAGAGAGAGCAGAGAAGAGAAGTGAAAAGGGTTTCACGTAGGGGGAAGAACTTAACTTCTTCAACAAGCTGCCACATGTCACTCAACCATTGGTTTTCTCCCACCAACCTTAATTTCTCTCCAATTTACCCTTCCATGCATTTTAACTTAGTGTAATGCTTAGTTAAACATTAGTTTGGTTTTCCAACAAAACACATATTGCATTTATATTAAATTAATCCAGAGAAATGGTTCGGGAAATAATTACATACAAAAAGGCCGGGTGTTACATTCCACCCACCTTAACAGAAATTTTGTCCTCAAAATTTGCCTAAGCAAATAACTCCGGATATTGGGCTCTAACATCCTCTTGTCTTTCTCACGTGGCTTCCTCCACATTATGATTTCGCCACAAAACTTTCACCAATAGGACCACTCGATTGCGCAACACTTTGAGTGACATATCCAATATCTGTATAGGCCTTTCTTCATAGGTCAGCGTCAGCATGATATCAAAATCCACATGTTCCACGATCTGGGTTGGGTCTCGTACACATTTTCTCAGCATCGAAACATGGAAGACATTGTGAACTCCATCCATTGACGCTGGTAGCTGTAGTCTGTAGGCCATATTCCTAATTCTCTTCAAGATAAGAAAAGGCCCAATAAACCTTGGGCTTAGCTTCCCTTTCTTGCCAAATCTCATCACACCTTTGAAAGGTGACACCTTCAAAAACACCTCATCACCCTCAGCAAACTCTAAATCTCTTCTTCTATGGTTTGCATAACTTTTATGTCGACTCTGAGCAATTTTTATTCGTTGTTTGATAGCAGCTATCACCTCAGACATTTGCTGTAATATCTTAGGGCCGATAAGCTTGGTTTCTCCGACCTCATCCCAACACAATGGGGATCTACACTTCCTGCCATAAAGTGCTTCATATGGAGCCATACCGATCGTAGCCTGATAGCTATTGTTGTAAGCAAACTCCACAAGTGGTAAATATCTACTCCAAGGAGCATGAAATTCCAGCACGCACGACCTTAGCATATCCTCGAGTATTTGGATTGTTCTTTCAGACTGCCCGTCCGTCTGTGGATGAAACGCCGTGCTGAAATCCAACTTGGTGCCCAGAGAGTTCTGCAAACTTTTCCAAAACCTAGAAGTGAATCTGGGATCACGGTCTGAGACGATCGACACAAGAACGCCATGCAGTTTAATAATCTCGCTAATATACAGCTCTGCATACTGATCCATGAAGTACGTCGTCTTCACAGGTAGAAAGTGGGCCGACTTCGTCAATCTGTCCACTATGACCCAAATGCTATTATGGCCCTTAGTTGTTCTTGGTAGGCCAACAACAAAATCCATCGTTATATTCTCCCATTTCCATTCGGGGATCGGGAGAGGTTGAAGCGTTCCACTCGGTCGTTGATGTTCAGCTTTGACCTGTTGACATATCATACAAGACTCCACATACTTGGCCACTTCATTCTTCATATTCGGCCACCAGAAGTGAAGTTTCAAGTCTTGATACATCTTCGTGCTTCCAGGATGTACAGAGAAAGAAGATGAATGGGCTTCCGACAAGATGTGCTTCCGTAGCTCTTTGTCTTTCGGAACATACCATCTGTTTTTGAACTTCAGAATTCCATCTCCCGAATAACTGAAATCGGAAGAAGCCATTGGTACCTTGCTCACCATATCAGCCATCTCCTTTGAATTTGTCTTCTGGGCTTCCTTAATTCGGTCCAGGACGGAGGGCCGTAGTGTTAAATCTGCTAGTATGGCCGATAGCCCAGAAACTATCTCCATATCTAACTTCTGTATCTCCGTCCTCAAAGGCATTGATACGGCCGACATTACTGGTTGCATAGTAGCTGGCATCCTGCTTAGTGCATCAGTTACCACATTAGCTTTACCAGGATGGTATTTGATCTCCACATCATAGTCTTTTACAAATTCTAACCACCGCCTCTGTCTCATGTTTAGCTCTTTCTGGGTAAAGATGTACTTCAGGCTCTTGTGATCAGAAAACACCTCACACAATTGTCCGTACAAGTGGTGTCTCCAAACTTTCAGCGCAAACACAACTGCCGCTAACTCGAGGTCATGTGTAGGGTAGTTTTGCTCGTGGTTCTTCAATTGTAGGGATGCGTATGCCACTACTTTCCCTTCCTGCATTAGCACACACCCCAATCCAATCTTGGAAGCATCACAGTATACGCTGAATTTACCGTCTTCAACTGGCAATACTAATAGAGGAGCAGTGGTCAACTTTTGCTTAAGTGTCTGAAAACTCATCTCGCAAGCTTCAGACCACCTGAATTTGATATCCTTCCTCGTTAAGCTGGTCATAGGCTTTGCTATCACAGAGAATCCCTTGATGAACTTTCTGTAATAACCAGCTAATCCGATAAAACTCCGTACCTCACTGGCACTTCTTGGTCTTGGCCATTCCTTCACTGCCAGAATCTTGGCTGGATCCACGGACACTCCTTCTGCCGACACCACATGGCCTAGGAAATTAATCCTATTCAACCAGAATTCACACTTTGATAACTTGGCATACAATTGATGCTGTTTTAGGATTGACAGTACAATAGCCAAGTGCTTTTCATGTTCGACCTCACTCTTGGAGTAAACCAGAATGTCGTCGATGAAAACGATCACAAATTTATCCAAAACATCTTGAAATATCCTAATCATTTGGTCCATAAATGCTGCCGGAGCATTAGTTAACCCAAACGACATCACCAAGAACTCGTAATGCCCAAACCAGAATGTCGTCGATGAAAACGATCACAAATTTATCCAAAACATCTTGGAATATCCTAATCATTTGGTCCATAAATGCTGTCGGAGCATTAGTTAACCCGAACGACATCACCAAGAACTCGTAATGCCCGTACCGGGTCCTGAAGGCGGTCTTTGGAATATCATCAGCCCTGACCTTCAACTGGTAATAACCGGAGCACAATTCGATCTTAGAGAATACCCGAGCCCCTTGTAGTTGGTCAAATAAATCATCGATTCTCGGCAACGGGTACTTATTCTTGATCGTTAACTTGTTCAGCTCACGGTAGTCAATACACATCCGTAGGGACCCATCCTTCTTCTTAACAAATAAGACGGGAGCACCCCACGGAGAAAAACTAGGGCTCACAAAACCCTTATCCACCAATTCCTTTAGCTGAGCCTTCAACTCCCTCAGCTCAATCGGTGCCATACGGTATGGATTTTTCGATACTGGTTCAGCACCAGGATACACATCGATCTCGAACTCGATCTCACGATCAGGTGGCAATCCCGGTAAGTCATCCAGGAAGACCTCTGAGAAGTCTCGAACTACCGAAATATTTTGAAGTTCTACCTCACCTTGTCTTTGAACATCTACTACGTTGTAACACCCGACATTTCGGCCAGGTGAATTTTTCTGACCATTCTAATTGTTACCCTTATTTAACCTTTATGATTAAATTTAACGTTGAGGCAAATTCATTACAAGTTGAGTAAAACTAGGTTGAGTGGCAATTTTGTAATAAAGATTGAAGGATTAGGTATAAATAGAAAATGGAAACCTTAAATCTCATTTAAAACCTCACTGCAGCCGACATTTCCTCTCGGCGACTCCCTTCTTCTCTGGAGCCTTTTTCCTCCCCAGCAACTGGTTTTTCAGCCCCCACTCCGATAACCCGCATTCTAGGTAAGATTTTGACAATGTAGATGCCGGGTAGTCATTTAGAACTCTGTTTTCAGTTGAACTTGTACTTTCGGGCTCTTCAATGGCTGAGTCAGTTGGTTATCGTTCTTTATCTTCATTTGGTAATGTCACCCTTAAATCGATTCTGGACCTTTTATATAACCGACCCCGTTTAATCGATAGCTATATCTAGCTGTTTCGGTTTTGGATTTCAGACTGCACAGAGAACCCTTAGCTGTTAGATTCTAGGATGACTTTCGATTAGAACTTTTAGGACTTTATTTTAACTACTGTAATGTGAAATGTGTTAGGTGAAGAAGTTGAAGAGAAGGTGATTCAAGTTGCTAAGGAATCAGGTAAGTGAATGTATTAAGTTTCCGGCCAATAGGGCCCTACATCAAAGGATTAAGTTAGATTTAGTGAACATTGTCTGCTATATGTTTGATGAAATGTCGATGGATATGGTTCTGTTATTCTCATGTACTCCCCTGTCTTAGTTCGATGATTAAGTGCATTTATGTTATGCATCATGTTTTACTTCTCAAGCATATGAAAATGTTTTGAAATATGTTTTCTCATGAATAAGGTAAGAAGATAAAACTTATGCAACGTGGTTAAGTGAGGGTTGGGGGTGGTTCGGCGTATGTCACAGTCCGCAGTAGGACATATGAATACGACCCGCAGTAGGGACCATGATCAAACTCACTGTCGAAACCCCCTATACCGGACAAATCTCCCTAAAAAAAAAACAGAAGGGGAGGTAGAAGTGAGGCTTCAGTAGAGGAAGAGAAGACATATCTTCTTCAACAAGTTGGGCCCCTTGCACTCATCCATTGGTTTGCTTCCACTACCTTAAATATACTCACATTTACCTCACATTATCTTTTAACCTATTGTTTGGTTAGTTGGAATAGTTGGT
>CM039505.1:13917036-13969482 GCA_022432975.1 Begonia masoniana | reverse complement strand
ATGGAATTCGTACTCACATACACATTACGTCACATTAACAGGGCAATCTCGAATAGAATCCCTCGCTGGGTGCTCAACGACCCTTGCCCCACGAATGCTATTCTACTCGAGACCAAGTTGCAATCCATCTTATCTTTTCATTACTCATCCTCACCACTCAACCGTGAAAACAACGTGTTTCGTCAGTTAAAACCAATGATGCATGTGTCAACCAAGATAGCCATCCAACACAATCCAACGACTCAAACCAACAACACGACCACATAACACCACACTCGAGCCACACATTGTGCGAACGCAGACCAATCAACCAACAGACAAGCACACTATACGCAATCCCGAAGTACTAATTATTCAACGTATACACGAAGCAAAGCAGAACAAAGAAACCCTACTATCCGTCTCTGTGATAGCCCGAAGGCAAAAGAATACCATCCACTATTTTTTTTTTTTTTTTTTTTAATTCCCGGCAACGACGCCAAAAACTTGTTGCGAAAAATCGTGATACGCAAGTGCACGTGTCGCAAAAGTAATAAAATGTGTATAAGTACGAGTGTCGATCCCACGAGGAATAATTATGTTAAATATTGAATATCTAATTTTCAGTTTAATTTGAAAAGAAATAATAAGTCGTTTTTGGATTTTTAAACTAAAATAATTCAAATCAAAATCAAATAACAATTTAAATAAAAGATTTGAATGTAAAAGAGTAAGATTATATGATAATAAAATCCAGGGTTCCGATTTCACTTAGCTAATCCTATTTATTAAACCTAATTCAAGTAACTAAATCTTATTCCTTCGTGTTGATGGCAATTTCACAAAAATATTCATCAATCTCTCTCGAGCAAAGACAAACTTATTCAATTAACGAATTATCACCTCTCGGTCTCTAATCCTGAGAATTAATTGAATACATTAAGAACAAGAAATTATATTACCACTCAAACGCCCTAACTATCTCTAGCCTAGGATCTTTTTTGAGGCAAGTTATTCAGTGCACAGTTAAATTCTCCGCTCTCGCATCCCGAATTAACCCTAAAGTTCTTAGTTTTGGTGATCAAGCAAACCTAAGCATTACGTTCAGAATAGATTACTCAACACAGAAAATGAACAGAAAATTAAGAACCTGAATTAAGAAAAATAAATAATCATAACAAAGTTACTTCAAAACCCTAGAACTGGAAGTTTAGTTCATGCTAAAAGATAAATAAACAACAATAATGATAAAGAGTTGCATGATGAAACAGTGGAAGTAAAAAGAAAATAAAACTATTATGAAAATAGCCTGATCGCCCCTCCTTGCCGAAAATCGCCTCAGTGTTGCTCTCTGTCGCCGCCTCTTAATTTCCGAATGCCCCTTGCCTAATGCCCTCTATTAAATAGAGAAGGTCGTGTGCTTTAGGTTTAATTCATCCCTTCCTCTCATATCAATGGTTAAGATTGAAAGTTTCTTAAGATTAATGGTGCAGATTAAAAGATAAAATCTTTCCAAAATTGTAAGCGATCAGTCGCTGTAAGGTATAGCGATCAATCGCTGCTCCTCCTAACATGCATGGCGATCGATCTCTGTCTTTTCTTTAAGTGTACAGCGATCGATTGCTGAAAATGTATAGTGATCGATCGCTGCTTCTTCTTCAATGTACAAAGATCGATCGCTGAAAGCCTTCCAGGAGATCGATTGTTTCTTCCTTTCAGCTTCTGTTTCTGTTTGTTTCTTCTTTCCTTTTCTCTTCAAATTCTTTCGTAATTGCTAATTCCTGCTCTAATTAAAATTTCTGCACACTTGCACAAAATTCATCAAATTTCTTCAAACACTTTAAGAAAAACTTATCAAATCAAGTATAAAAAGTATAAATAAGTGTGTAAAATACACACTTATCACCAGACAAAGGGAAGAGACCGATGGGAGATCCTCAGCTCACTGTATGCCCACGATACTAGAGAAGTCACAAGAGTGAATGCAGGCTTCTTACGGGTGGCTGCTTCCGATGTGGCAAAGGAGGCCATCACGTCCGTGATTGCCCGATACCCGACTTAAGACAAAATCAGGCCGTGCCAAGAGTCTTTGCAATGATGGAGGACGTTGATGATGCTTATCTGCACACAGCAATTACAGGTACAATTTTGGTGTGTGACATACCTGCATATACTTTGTTAGACACGGGGGTCACTCATTCATTTGTGGCCATGGACTTTGCGGGTAGGGAGAACTTGTGCCTTGCATCGTCAGATCAGCCCTACAGTGTTATGCTACCATCCGGAGAGTTTATGCACTCCGAGCAGGCAGTGCAGGGTGATATAGTGTCAGTTGGAGACCAGAAATTTGTATGCCAATCTTATCGTCATCGGTATGAAAGGATACGAAGTGATTCTGGGGATGGACTGGCTATTAAACATCATGCCACCATCGACTGTAGGTCCGGGCTCGTGACTTTTAAGCGCCCGAACGAAGTAGAGTTCTCCTATCAAGCAATACCAAAGAAACATAGTATGCCTGTCATATCCACCTTGAAAGCTCAACAGCTGATGAGGTCAGGATGTGTCGGATTCCTTGCCCACGTAGTAGATGTTCAAAGACATGGTGAGGTGGAACTTCAAATTATTCCGGTAGTTCGAGACTTCTCAGAGGTCTTCCTGGATGACTTACCGGGATTGCCACCTGATCGTGAGATCAAGTTCGAGATCGATGTGTATCCTGGTGCTGAACCAGCATTGAAGAATCCGTACCGTATGGCACCGATTGAGCTAAGGGAGTTGAAGGCTCAGCTAAAGGAATTGGTGGATAAGGGTTTTGTGCGCCCTAGTTTTTCTCCGAGGGGTGCTCCCATCTTGTTTGTTAAGAAGAAGGATGGGTCCCTACAGATGTGTATTGACTACCGTGAGCTGAACAAGTTAACGATCAAGAATAAGTACCCGTTGCCGAGAATCGATGATTTATTTGACCAACTACAAGGGGCTCGAGTATTCTCTAAGATCGATTTGCGCTCCGGTTATTACCAGTTGAAGGTCAGAGCTGATGATATTCCAAAGACCGCTTTCAGGACCCGGTACGGGCACTACAAATTCTTAGTGATGTCGTTCGGGTTAACTAATGCTCCGGCAGCATTTATGGACCTGATGAACAGGATATTCCAAGATGTCTTGGATAAATTTGTGATCGTTTTCATCAACGACATTCTGGTTTACTCCAGGAGTGAGGCTGAACATGAAAAGCACTTGGCTATTGTACTGTCAATCCTAAAACAGCATCAATTGTATGCCAAGTTATCAAAGTGTGAATTCTGATTGAATAGGATTAATTTCCTAGGCCACGTGGTGTCGGCAGAAGGAGTGTCCGTGGATCCAGCCAAGATTCTGGCAGTGAAGGAATGACCAAGACCAAGAAGTGCCAGTGAGGTACGGAGTTTTATCGGATTAGCTGGTTATTACAGAAAGTTCATCAAGGGATTCTCTGTGATAGCAAAGCCTATGACCAGCTTAACGAGGAAGGATATCAAATTCAGGTGGTCTGAAGCTTGCGAGATGAGCTTTCAAACACTTAAGCAAAAGTTGACCACTGCTCCTCTATTAGTGTTGCTAGTTGAAGACAGCAAATTCAGCGTATACTGTGATGCTTCCAAGATTGGATTGGGGTGTGTGCTAATGCAGGAAGGGAAAGTAGTGGCATACACATCCCGACAATTGAAGAACCACGAGCAAAACTACCCTACACATGACCTCGAGTTAGCGGCAGTTGTGTTTGCGCTGAAAGTTTGGAGACACCACTTGTACGGACAATCCTGTGAGGTGTTTTCTGATCACAAGAGCCTGAAGTACATCTTTACCCAGAAAGAGCTAAACATGAGACAAAGACGGTGGTTAGAATTTGTGAAAGACTACGACGTTGAGATTAAATACCACCCGGGTAAAGCTAATGTGGTGGCCGATGCGCTAAGCAGGATACCAGCTACTATGCAACCAGTAATGTCGGCCGTATCTATGCCTTTGAGGACGGAGATACAGAAGTTTGATATGGAGATAGTTGCTGGGCTATCGGCCATACTAGCAGACTTAACACTACGGCCCTCCGTCCTGGACCGAATTAAGGAAGCCCAGAAGATCAATTCAAAGGAGATGGCTGATATGGTGGGCAAGGTACCAATGGCTTCTTCCGATTTTAGTTATTCGGGAGATGGAATTCTGAAGTTCAAAAATAGATGGTATGTTCCGAAAGACGAAGAGCTATGGAAGCACATCTTGTCGGAAGCCCATTCATCTTCTTTCTCTGTACATCCTGGAAGCACGAAGATGTATCAAGACTTGAAACTTCACTTCTGGTGGCCGAATGTGAAGAATGAAGTGGCCAAGTATGTGGAGTCTTGTATGATATGTCAACAGGTCAAAGCTGAACATCAACGACCGAGTGGAATGCTTCAACCTCTCCCGATCCCCGAATGGAAATGGGAGAATATAACGATGGATTTTGTTGTTGGCCTACCAAGAACAGCTAAGGGCCATAATAGCATTTGGGTCATAGTGGACAGATTGACGAAGTCGGCCCACTTTCTACCTGTGAAGACGACGTACTCCATGGATCAGTATGCAGAGCTGTATATTAGCGAGATTATTAAACTGCATGGTGTTCCTGTGTCGATCGTCTCAGACCGTGATCCCAGATTCACTTCCAGGTTTTGAAAAAGTTTGCAGAACTCTCTAGGCACCAAGTTAGATTTCAGCACAGCGTTTCATCCACAGACAGACGGGCAGTCTGAAAGAACAATTCAAATATTAGAGGATATGTTAAGGTCGTGCGTGCTGGAATTTCATGCTCCTTGGAGTAGATACCTACCGCTTGTGGAGTTCGCTTACAACAATAGCTACCAGGCTACAATTGACATGGCTCCATATGAAGCTCTCTACGGTAGAAAGTGTAGATCCCCATTGTGTTGGAATGAGGTCGGAGAAACCAAGCTTATCGGCCCTGAGATATTACAGCAGATGTCTGAGGTGATAGCTGCTATCAAACAATGAATAAAGATTGCTCAGAGTTGATAGAAGAGTTATGCGGACAATAGAAGAAGAGACTTAGAATTCGCTGTGGGCGATGAGGTATTCCTGAAAGTGTCACCTTTCAAAGGCGTAATGAGATTCGGTAAGAAAGGAAAGCTCAGCCCACGGTTCATTGGCCCTTTTCCTATCCTGAAGCGTGTGGGAAACATGGCTTACGGACTACAGTTGCCGGCGTCAATGGATGGAGTTCACAATGTCTTCCATGTTTCGATGCTGAGAAAATGTGTGCGAGATCCAACTCAGATTGTAAAACAGGTGGACTTTGATATCATGCCGACGCTGACATATGAAGAAAGGCCTATACAGATATTAGATATGTCACTCAAAGTATTGCGAAACAAGGTAGTTCCACTGGTAAAAGTGTTATGGCGCAACCACAATGTGGAGGAGGCCACGTGGGAAAGACAAGCAGATGTTAGAGCACAGTATCCGGACCTCTTTGCTTAGGCAAATTTTGATGACAAAATTTCTGTTAAGGTGGGTGGAATGTAACACCCGACCTTTTTGTATGTAATTATTTTCCCGAACCATTTCTCGGGATTAATTTAATATAAATGCAATATGTGTTTTGTTGGAAAACCAAACTAATGTTTAACTAAGCATCACACTAAGTTAAAATGCATGGAAGGGTAAATTGGAGAGAAATTAAGGTTGGTGGGAGAAAACCAATGGTTGAGTGACATGTGGCAGCTTGTTGAAGAAGTTAAGTTCTTCCCCCTACGTGAAACCCTCTTCACTTCTCTTCTCTGCTCTCTCTCCTTTCTCTTCTCTGCATTTTCTCTTCCTGATGACAAACAACCATCGAAGTTACTTCGATCTTCTCAGATTCCTTTTTGCTCCTCCGCTAAGGTAAACATCTTCTAATGTTAACACATTTGGACAAGCAAAAACTATGGGTTATGCTGAAGTTTTAGGTTAAGATAGTTGGGAGAAAACTCTCGGTTTTTGTATGGAAACACATTCGTTGTTTTCTACAAGTCTGAAATGAGTTTACTGCATAATCTTCCAAGTTATTTGTTAGCATTTGCAACTTGTTTAATTTCTCTACATTGCAGCAACAGATCCGAGCATTCCAGGGACATTCGAGCATTCTACATTGCAGCAAACAGGTAAGTTCATATCCGTAGGTTGGCCCTTAAGGCCCTACATCTTGGAGGTACTAGGTTTTCTGTTCTGTCGGGTTGTTTCGGGTAGAAAGGTTATAGTTATGTTCTGAGTTGTCTATGTTCTGTTGCACCGTATGTTCTGTTATTTCTGTCATCTGCTCTCTGCCTGTTTAAGTTCAAGCACTGTTCATGCATACACGTTTTCTCTGAAAAACATGTAAATGTTTTCTGTACACTGTTTGGAACTAAATAAGATAAAATATGACTGAAATGTACCGGTTAAGTGTGGGACGGGGACTTGCCCTCTGGTTTTATCCCTCCCTGGGATTCTGAAAAATTGTCCTTGCCAAGGACCCTCTGGTTTTATCCCTCCCTAGGAATCTGAAAACTACTGAATGTGCCTGATAGTGCACTTTACTGTCGCCTGCTCCCCTATAAGCCCCACTTATACCCCTCTGCCACTGAAACGTAATGTTCTGTACTGTCACTGTATTTCTGAAAATCGCGTGCATAGCATTTTGCATCACTGCATATCTATATGTTCTTACTGAGTTTTAGACTCATAGGTGAACTCCCTGATGTAGGTACTGAACCTGAACGTGAGGACTTTGTGCCTCAATCTGATGAATAGGTGGCTGGTGGCTCGAGCTCTCGGGGGTGGTTGCTGCAGTCAGACACAATTTTCCGTCCCGAGGTTTAAGTCTTAGTCTTTTAAGTAATGTTCATATCTGTAAACCCTTCTGAAATTCTGGTGTGTTTGTTTTAAAACTCTGTTGAGGTCCTGTGTTTTGTTTTAAAAACTCTGTAGGAAATTCTGTTAGATATATATGTAATGTATAAGTTCTGATGATCGAGTTTTAAATCTCTGTTGACAGTGGTTAGTTGTTTCCTGTGAAATGTCTTGAAAACATTCTGGAACTGCTTGAGTTCTCCCTTTTCAGGTCATGCATGGATGGTTTCGAATTTTAGAGCTATCCATGCAGTTTGTTTTCTTGAAATCTGTCATTTGTAAATGAAGGTCTGAAACCTATATGCCTTCTGTTGTGCTCGAGAACCATGTTTTGAATTGGTTTGAGAATCTGGGACTTTCATGTTTTCTGTTCTTTAAGCCCTCTATCTATATGTTTTCCTGTCAAAAGTTGTCAAATTCTGCCCCTTTTGTGACGCCCCAAAACCGTACCCGATCGGGGACCGGGATCGGAGCCATCACACCGGACATTTTACAGAAAACAAGACATATTTTTGTTTTGAAAACATATAACAGTAGGAGACATGAAGACGTATAAACACATAGATAATAGTTTCAAATGGCAGAAGCAGAAGATGTAATTAATGGTTAATGAGAATAAGACAAAAAGTGAACAGTGACCGGATGACTAAGAGTGTGAACAGTGACCGGATGACTAAAATTGTGAACAGGGTTCAGCGGTAGAGACTGGATAAAACTGGGCAGAAGAGGTGGTGACGTCAACCGGAAGACGAGTGACGTCAAGCGGAAGACACAGACGGTAACTGAGATCGGATAAGGAGATGACGTCAGCCGGAAGATGGATGACGTCAACCGGAAGATATAAGCATTATACTGGCGGAAAACTGGGATGACGTCAGCCGGAAGACATATTTACACTGAGCGGAAGACTTCGGTGACGTCAACCGGAAGACGGGGTTTTAAACTGGGCGGATGACTGAATCGACTGGGGCGGATGACTAAATTGACTTTGACTGGGCGGATGACTGAATTGACAACATTTAACAGGATGACATATCAACAGAAGACATAACAACGGAAGGCATAAAACTTCAAAATTTATTAAAAACCCGATTTCAAAACACAGTTTTAAAACAACATATTTGACAACATGACAGACAACATGACAAAGATTCGAGAAAACAAACTGCATGGATAGCTCTAAAACCAGAAACTATCCATGCACAGACTAATAGAAAATATTCCAAACAAATTTCAGAATACTTCGAAACATAATTCAACTGTCAAATACAGAGGTTTAAAACTTAAACATCAAAATCTATACATTATCCAAATTTCCAACAGAATCCCAACAGAGTTTTCAACAACCAAAAATACAGAATCCTAACATAGTTTAAAAACCAAACACAGAATTCCAGTAGGGTTTACAGTCATAGACTTTACTTTGAATACTTAAACTTCGGGACAGGATTTGTCTGGCTGCAGCAACCATCCCGTGAGCTCCTCCCCCAACTACATCAACTCGTCAGTTTGAGGATCAAGCTCCTCATCTGGAAAATCCATACCTACAATAGGAGTTCAACTATGAGCCTAGAGCTCAGTAAGAACATACAATGCAGAGTGATGAACGTGCTATGCATGAATCTTTTTCAAATACATGAACATTACATTACATTTCACTGGACAGGAAGGTATAAGTGGGAGAAGGAGCTGGCGCAACAGGATGTACATGCCACTTTCAGGACATAACAGGAGTACTTGACAGGATGCCAGTCCTCGTCCACACTTAACCATACATTTTCTTTACAGGATTTTATCTTACTTACTTCAAAACCAGTGCTGAAAACATTTGCATGATTTTACAGGAAAACGTGTATGCATGAATAAGTGCGATGCTTAAACTTAACATTCACAGATGGCAGAATGATACAACAGGAAGACAGGATATGATGGAGACATATTTAACTTAAAACATAACCTAAAACCTATCTACCCATACCATACCTAGTACCTCCAAGTTGTAGGGCCTTAAGTGTAATATCCGGCTTGTACGGATTTTTGGATAATGGCATTTTTGGTAAATATGTCAAATCTTGTCCGTTTTACAAAAAGAAAGCGTCATTACGAGTCTAACGAATAATAAGAATTTTAAGGAATTTACGGGAATTTTCGGAGATCAAACACTATATTCTGAGTAAATACACTTCTCGTAATGTAAAGGACGTCCTCGTAAAAATAGTAAACGAAGTCCGATTTGCGAACGGACAGTTTTATTAAATCCGAAATATTAAGTTAGACTTGTTGGTGAAATAAGGAGGTTTAGTGAAACCAAACAGCTGGACGATTAACGAACCGAAGGACGAAACTAATATAAAAACTGAAGAAGGGCGAAATGGTAATTTACAAAGTAAATATTTATTTTATAAAAACAAAAATCCTCTTCCTTCGACAGAATCAATTTTCATTCTGTCTTTTCTTTCTCCCGCGACCAGAGAAGAGAAGAAACCCTCGGTTTCTCCTCTGCCGACGACGCCGAGCTCCGTTCCGACCTCCGATCGACTTCAATCCTTCACAGTTTCTCCTCCTCTCGCTATCCTAGGTATGCATCTACGTTCTTAGAGCTTTTATTTCGACGTTTACGGCGTTTTAGGTAATTAGGGTTTCGATCGATTTTCGTTTAAAAATGAGATTTAGGGTTCGTAATTAATAGGTTAGCCATGATTAAGTATATTGGACGTATTCGATGTATTGGACGAAGTTAAATCAATTTGTGAAAAAGTTTAAAATCCGAGAATTTTCGAGTTTTCGGAAAAGTTCGTAATTCGAGAATTTATTGGATGAGTTAGAAGTTTTAAGGAATTCCGTAGTTAAGATTTCATTGAATTTGGACGTTTAGAAGTTTAAATTCGTTTTAACGATAAACGCATTGAATTGCTTAGGTGAACGACTCTCTTGGACGAAGCTCGAGAATCTGTGCGCTCAAGGTAAGTTCTCGTGACTTACTCTGGCCGATTGGCCTACACCGTAATTCGATGTCGCGTCGAGGATCTCAATGGATTGTTTATTTTAAATTGCTTTGATGGGTAGTTAGGTTTAGTCTTTTACAGGTTATAGGTTACGCTTTTGTAGTCTTTGATGGTATATATGTTGATTGTTTACTTTGCGTCTATATTGAACTGTTCATGCATCATGGTTTTAAAAACGACATGAAAATGAATTTATGCACGAATTTCATGAAAAGAACATGCATCGTAAAGGCAAGTAAAGTATCACTGTAAACAACCATGGCATGGGGTTGTCGGGGATGAGGTTCAGACCTGGCGTTCTGTGGTGAGCGGGTTTCCCTCCCTTCAGATGGTGTGGGCTGTCTAACCGCTGGACGTGCCCTATCTATCTGTCGAGCGTTTCCGATAACCATAGACTGACACGTACTGATATATGAACTGACATGGACTGTTTTCATAGCATTGAGCATGCATGATCACGCATTTGCATTTACGTAGAACTTACTGAGATTTTTATCTCATAGCGTGTATTATGGTGTAGGTGACGTTTTAGGTGACCTCGAGCCAGGTGAGGATGAGATCCCTCCACCTGAGGCATGACACGGTTGACGGAGGATGGCCTGTGGTGGCGTGCTGTACAGTCGATGCGTTACCGACCCGTGGGGGAAGTAAATATGTGTTTTGAGGGTTATGGGACGTTATGGGCTGATGGGGGATATGTTAGAACTATTTTAGGTTGTTTGAGACTGATTAGTTGATAGGTCACTGTTTTGATAAATAACTGTTTTGATAGATAACTATTTTCAGGTTTTATAACGTTTTGGAAAAGTCTAATTTTAAATATATCCATGCAATTTGTTTTCATAAAATGGTTTATAATGTGATACTCAGGGAGGCAATGAAATGGAATAAAAAGGGGCAGTGAAATGAATGAAAAAGAGGGGAGAAGAGGTATGTTTTGCTCTCTGGAAACTTGAATTCCAGAGAGCAAAATGTTTGAAATCAGAGAAGGCAGGGAGCAGGGGTGCGGCGCCCGTGCGCTGCATGAGGCAGCGATCGCGCGCTGCCATCATGCAGCGCCTGATCGCTGCATTATGCAGCGATCGTGCGCTGCATATTGGCAGCGCAGCAGCGATCGTGCGCTGCTCACGCAGCGCCTGATCGCTGCGGTTCTTCCACGGGCAGGATTTACAATCCTGCCCTCCCATTATTTTATTTAATAAATTGTTATAAAAATAGTTTTAATTAAATAGTTTTAATTGTTTTAAATGTTTTATTAAATAGATTTCAAATTATTTTCTGCATAAACACTAGGTATAAAATAAAATGAAAAATAATTAGGAAAAATTGGGTACAGTAATAGGGTCGTGACATTAAGGGCCAACGTAAATGCATGAACTTACCTGTTTGCAGCAATGCAGTGTGCTCGAACGCCCCTGGAAAGCTCGGATCTGTAAATGGATGTACAGAATTCAAACACACTACAAATGCTAACTAATATCTCGTAGGAAATGCAGCAAACACGTTTCAACACTTTAGAAAACACACCAACGTGTTTTCATCCAAAAACAGTGAGTTTTCTGTAAAATAATAACCCTAAATCTCAGTGAAAACTCGCATTAAACTTGTCCAAATTCGTTAGCATTCAACCAGACATTTACCTCAGCGGGAAAACAGAAAGGAGCCGAGGAGATCGAAGTAACTTCGATGGTTGTTCGTCGACTGGAAGAGAGAAAACAGGAGGGAGGTAGAAGTGAGCTTCACGTAGGAGGAAGAGAAGACATATCTTCTTCAACAAGTTGCCACTTGGCACTCATCCATTGGTTTGCTTCCACCTACCTTAATTACTTCCACATTTACCCTTCCATTATCTTTTAACCTAATTGATTGTTTTGGTTAGTTGGAAATTAGTTTGGTTCTCCCTTAACATTTCACCATTTCAACCAAAACATACATTGTATTATATTATTAAAAATACAAATTCGGGGAGACGGTTACGTGGCAAAAATGCAGGGTGTTACACCTTTTAAAACTGCATCTTCCGATCATGTTTAATGCATCCACCGATAGTCACTGTTCACATTTTGTCTTATCTCATCCACCGGTGAACAGTTGATTTCATCTGCCTTAGTTACTTCTGCCGGTTTCATCTGTCTCTCAGTTTAACTTCATCTTCTGATGACATCATCTCCTCTTCCGATGACGTCACCATAGCTTTTCTTCTGTCGATTACGTTTACTGCCTTTATCTGCTGATGACATCATCACATCTTCCGATGACGTCATCACATAATCCGATTTCGTTTAATGCCTGCATCTACCGTCTGACGTCATCTCCTCTTCCGATGATGTCATCTCCTCTTCCGATGACGTCATCCACTGTTTTCTTCTCCTACCGATTACATTTAATGTCTGCATCTTCTGGTGACGTCACCTATTTTGTCGTATCTGCATCCACCGATAGCTTTTACCTTCCACCCAGTTTTACTCAGCATCTACCGACTGACGTCATCCCTACTTCTGTCTTTGCAAATGCATCTTCCGCCAGTCTTCCGCCCAGTTTAATTATTCTTCCCGCCCCGTTTTAAATACATCTTTTGCCTTACCTTTTCTCGTCCGGTCCATCTATATTTCCTGCTCACTTCTTCTCCAGTTTAAGTTCTCTTAATGTCCCTGTCTTCCTGCATTTCGGTTCCTTCTGCTATCCATTATCGAAACCTGTTTTGCTTTCAACTCCAGAGAACTCTCTCTGTAACGACCCGAGTTTTCTGAACCCGGTTTGTTACTCATAAGCCGTACATAACTAAGAAACCTTGGACAAAATTTAAAATTTCTCTCGAAAGTCTAAATTTAACATTTTTTTTTTAGAAACTTCAAAACATTTAAATGTTTGCAGCGGGAATCATTTGAACCACAATGAAGTTATTCAAAACTACGAGATGCTGTTGAATTGTTAAGAAACAATCGGCAATTTGAAAATTCTAGTTTAAACGGCGAAATACTAGAGAAGTCGTAGACGTCAAACACATCTGCCGATTGATTAAAGTCAACGGAAGAAGCAGAAAACAACCAAAATCGAAGGCTCCTGCCGATGACGTCAGACGAATGAAAAATAAAGGACATCTCTCGGTAGACTGTATCTACCGGTGACTAAACGACAAAATGCGCTCTACATCTTCCGATGACGTCAGCACGCATCTGCCGATAAGTTTACTAAGACATCATCCGATGGACTTAGACTTATATCTTCCGATGACGTCAGCTTGCATCTGCCGATCACTAAACGTCAAACGTAGTACCCACTCATACCGGTAGGGCAAATCCTACATCTTCCGATGGAACAAACCCCATGTACCGTTGACTTTACTGAAACATCATCCGATGACTATTCTTAAGGCATCTTCCGATAGAATCAACCTACATCATCCGATGACTTTTCTTAAGGCATCTTCCGATAGACAATTTACTCGACTCCTACCGATGGACCAAACAACATGGCAGTAGACTTTACTATAAATCAAGAAAGTCTCGACTATCAAAAGGACTTAAACATTGTACCAAAAACCATTCAAAGGCAGTTTAAATCATTGTATTGCTCAAATTCAGTAAAAACAACATTTTAAAATCCAATGGAACACTAATGTCAGGAAATCTCCAAAACTAATTCAAAAGGTTGCTACCACTACTGTCATGAAAACTTACTGTACTCTGATTGAATCATTATCAATTAGACCTTCACAACCGTTGACACCAGTTAACCCGCCTCATCAGCTTACCAGACCGGAGTATGAATGTACCCCTCCAACCACATCTACTGATCTGTGCATACGGTAAAATCACCTGCAATAATCTCTTCACCTACATCACAAAACTCATCTATTAGCCTAATGCTAAGCAAGTAAAGCGAGAAATGAAATGTGTACTGAAATGTAAATCCTAAATATGCAGTTTCTATTTTCATTCCTCAGTTATGTTGCATTCGTTCACTGGTCTGATGATCCCTGATACTGTAATATCCGGCTTAATCGGATTTTGGATTTAATATATTATATTAATATATTATATTATATGTGGCATTTTTGGTAAATATGTCAAATTAAGTCAGTTTCACAAACGGAAAGCGTTAATACGATCCTAACGATTAATTGGAATTTTAAGGAATTTTGGAGAATTTTCGGAATAATAACGCTATATTCCGAGTAATTACGTTTCTCGTAAAACGAATGACGTTTTAGTAAAAATAGTAAACGGGGTCCGATTTGCGAACGAACAGTTTTAATAGAACCCAGATAATAAGTTGGAATTATTGGCGAAATAAGAAAATTCGAATGGTCGAAAACACGAGAGGGCAAAATTAATGTTTTGTTAAGAAATAGTTTTAATTATAATTATTATTATTATTATTATTATTATTATTAATAATAATCAAAACAAAAACAACGAAAAACGTTGTTTTTCGTTGTTGATTCGAGCCCGAGCACCCGCGACGAACGACGAACGACGAATGACGAACGCGAACGGCGAGCGGCATCCCTCCAACGACGACGCGGCTCCGACGACGAGCAGACTCCGGCGAGCTGAAGCCAGAGTGCGGTTCGGCCTTTCCGCGCAAAAACCCGATCGAAAACGGTGAGTTCTCCCCTGTTCTTGCTCGATTTCTGGCCGCGAACGTCGAGCTTGATTGGGCTCCGACCACCGGTCACTTTTGGCCGTTCTTAGCGTCAAATGGCCGAGCATAACGCCGGCTATGGTTGCCGTGCGTTTAAGTGCTCAAATTGAGCGAAATCAGTGGATGCCCGAATTGGGCATTTCGGGTTTCTTGGGTGAAACCTCGATTTTTACATTTGGTTATGCTAATTGAGCGTATAGGAGGTTGATTGGTGAAGAAATTGACGAGAATTAATGGAAAACCGAAAATGGTGAAATTCCCAGCTTAGGGCAGATTCGGGTTTTTGGATTTTTGACCTAGCTAGAGTTGTTTGTTTTTAAATTCATTTTGGTAGATTGAAATAGGTTATTAGAGGAGTACGTGGCCGCTAGAATCGTTCGATTCCGATAACCGACGCGAAAGTTACGCACGTTTTAAGTTTCGGGTCGGTTTTTACCGAACCCAAATTAGTGGCCGTTTAGTTAGATTTTAGTTGGATTAAAGCTTTAGGAAATTGCTTTAGTTAAGGCTTTGTTAATTTGGACGTTTAGAAGCTTAAATTAGTTTTGACGTCAATGTTGTGTTTTGCCTCAGACAAACAACGCTCGTAGACGGAGCTCAGCGTGCTACGGACGACAGGTAAGTCTCTCGTGACTTGTTTGGCCGATTGGCCTACACCATAAGATTTCTTGTTGTTCGAGGAAATTGGAGATTATAGTAAGTGTCGGGCGAATAGGTTGGGTAGTTAGGTTAATTTCTTATTAGGTTATGTTTCTATTCGTCTTGATGGTATGCACGTTCATTGTTTGTTATTGCTTTGATTATGTTTATAGTATTGCACATGTTCACGCATCATGTTTCTGAAAAGCACGAAAAAGGAATTTCTATGCATGTTTTCATGAAAAGGAAAAGGATAATGTAAATGTATGAATGAATGTAATCTGGTCAAGGAGGTGGCGGTGGTTCAGACATGGCTGCTTGGGGAGCATGTTTTCCCCCCGGTTAGATACGAGGGGCTATCCAATCGCGGGATGTGCCGCTCCTATCTAGCGAGAGTGAGGCCACGGTGACATTATGTAATGAAATGAAATGAATAGCGAAAAGGTAGGAAGCATGTTTTATGAACTGCACGCATAGCATGCATTGCATTCACGTAGACTTACTGAGCCTTAAGCTCACGACTTATTTTTATGGTGTAGGTGACCTCTACACAGGTGAGGATGAGATCCCTCCACCCGAGGCATGAACAGTTGAAGAAAGATGGCCCGTGGGAGTGTGCTGGGCAGTCGACGCGTAATTGACCCGTGGGGATGTAGGTATATGATTTGGGGACTTGATATGAAATGTATAGTGTGTCATATTAGGATGTTTGGGTTATTCTGGATAGAAATATGTAAGTGATAGGTGTAGGCTGTGGTAAATATTGTTGAATTGCTATGGATAACGAAACTGTTTTGAATTTACAACTTTCTGGAACTGCTTGGGACTTTCTTTTTAAACAGGAGGAATGTTTGGTTTTTAAATGGATCCATGCAGTTCGTTTTCTTGGAAAATGTGTTTTGTTTACTTATGTCTCGAGTCGTTCTGAGTGAGATTATGGAGGATGTATGAGCGTCAAGAGATTTGATGTTGAACTGTATAATTGAGATGTAGATAAGAAATGATATTGTCAGGATGTGATGAATTGATGAGTTGAGGAATGATAGAAGGTTGAGTGGTTTTATGTAAACTGTTTTTATATGATAAATGAATTTGCTTTAAAGGTTTTCGAGAATGTTTTTAATTGGTTTAGAGGCTTAAAAAGGAAAATTTTATACGGGAAAAATATGTACAGTTTTAGGGGTGTTACAATTATGGTATCAAAGCCTGTACCCAACCGGAAATGTGGCCAACGGGGACGTTGGGCCCCCGAGGGGGGGTGATTGTGATGACCCGAATGGAATCTGTATGTATGTGTACGACTGCGGGGCAAACCTCGGGTTGCGGGATGTATGGATCCCGGACTCGAGTATAGGCGAATCCCGGGTCGTAAAGAGGGGGTCGTCACAATCCCACAGCGCTTGGGGAAGTATGTGGAAATGAAACATATGCAAGAGATCCCTCCCAAGATAGTAAGACGCGTTTTGGAGCTCAATTGACAACGGATCCCATAAGAACTCCGAAGTTAAGAGGGCTTCGGCGAGAGTAATTCCAGGTTGGGTGACCTCCCGGGAAGTGCTCTCGCCAAACAAAGCCGTGAGGGGAGGATATTGGGCTGCGGCCCAATCCCCGGAGCGGACAATATCTTGCTGGGATCGGGGTCGTTACAGATACAATGGGAGGTGGATCAATTTTCCCAGGGTATGAATCCATATACTCAATTAAGGGGTAGATTAATTCCCTTAACAACTGATTTGATCTCTGATACAATGGGAGGTGGATCAATTTTCCCAAGGTATGAATCCGTATGTTCGATTAAGGGGCGGATTAGTTCCCTTAAAAGTATACTGTCACAATCTGTTCACATCTCACCATGCTACTTCATGTAAATTCATTTTCGTTTTCTTTCAAAATATGATGCATGGCAACTGAAAAGAAACATACATTCATGCACACACAAATCCTACTGTTTTGTGATGTAGGCCCGAAGGCACATACAAACTTTACTTACCTGGTCTCTTGGAAAAACTTGGTTACAAGCTACTTCGGGTATTACTCAAACCTAAAATCATAGACAGAGCATACATTAAATTTCCTCTAATCTTCATTCTAAACCACTTAAAATCTAAGGGAAACTGTTTTGGGAATTCTAGTCATTGTGCATTCCCGATTTCAACTTAAACCGAAACCACCACTCGCTTACCGCCTTCTCAAAACCTCATATATCATCCCTCCTATCAACGATAGATACAATGTAACAAGAAATAAAAGCAAAACTCACCGAGTTTGGAGGAAATCACTGGAGGAAGTCGAAGGGGGTCTCTTATCGCGCTCTGCTAAGCTGAGGAGCTGAGAATGGAGGGGAAATGAAATAAATAGTGGCGGCTACTTCATTAATAGTTTCCTTAAATACGTTAACCTTTATTACTATCAGATTACCATGCTGCCCTCCCTTAGTCATACATTAACCTAGTCATTAATCCTCCATAACAATAATGTCTCACGATTTGATTAAATAATTAGATTGTGATTTAACCGGGTGCTACACTCTCTCTCTGTAAAGGTTTGTACAAAAAAAAAATGTAGTCCCTATTTTCTGTTAACTGTCCCGAACTGATGGCTCCGATCCCGGACTCCGATCGGGTTTGGTCTCGGGCTGTCACAGGAATGATTTCACCGAAACCTATAATTATCCAATTTTTCTACACACTCACCAAATACATCAGAATTTTTATATACTTGAGTAAAACTCATCAATTCAAGTATTAAAGAGTACAATAAAGTGTGTAAAATACACACTTATCACCTTACCATTTCTTCGAGATTTTGTTATTTTTTAACAATATAATCTTCTTTTGTAGATAAATTATTAACAATAAAAAAAAAAATTAGATTCTTGCGTTCAATTAAGATAAAAATTAATATGATGTATTATTATTAGTTAAAATAATATATAACTAAATGAATTATGTATTAGTACAGTAACGTAAGATTATAAGATTAACGTGTGCATACAATATTATTCTTAACTTAATCAACATCTTAACATGTCATGTTTTTTTACGTGTGCGCTAATTTCTTTTTCATTTTTCAGAATAAATAAATATTTTAAATAAACTATCATTTTTATGATGTAGAAATTCAAAATTTAGGTTCTCTTACTCTAGTATCATGACAAATTACCAACACTTTTAACACGTTGAAGTAGGAAATTGATTTTTATTTTTGTTGGAAATGACTATTTTTTTTTTCAAACATTTTATATATGAATTAGAAAATTGGACGCATCATTTTATCAAAGAGTAATTCTATGTTTACTCACTAATTTTACTTTTTAATTCTTACAATTTCACGTAGCACTAGTTAATTGATGCATTTAATGACTTATTTTAATTATTTGTAATGCATCGTGTTAAATTACACTCGTCAATAAGTGTCAAATTATTAGGTAAATTTGTGGGTTTTTAGGGATTCTATGCATGACAGAATTCGTTGATCTTCATAGTATTGGTGAGGAATGTCACCCTCGTGTACCCAATTTTTAAAACACGAAACCAAAAAAGAAAGATCGTTAGTTTTATATTGATAAATATATGTGAGTAAAAAGTAATTCAAAAATATGATTTTGAATAAGGGAGAAAAGATTTAGAATTGTACTTTTACAACTACAGAGTATTGATATAGGCATTAAATATGTATTGATCTTCCATTGAGATTCATAATAGAGCTAGGTTTAATATATGCTAATATCTCATATTACATCTTTACCTTGAATACTATTAATTTTTAATTAAATAATTAATTTATAATATTTATGAATTTGTGTCATAATTACTTGATTTCTGAACTAACAAATAAGAGAATTTTAGATAATAGATTTTATTGTATCAGTGTTAGCATTCCCAACGAATCATTTAATTATTCTTAAAATACAAGGTTTAGGATCATTCTCTTGTTAGAATCTTTAAATGATCTAAACGTGCTTTATAAATTGAAATTAAAACATTTAAACCTGATTGCGAAGAACTGAATTTTACTTCTCCCCATTGATGTTTGAAAATCGAATTGTTATTTTTTTCTCTGAGAATAGTCATTTATAAACCTTTATACTCTCAACACGATAGTGTATTTCTGAAGGAGAGTTAAGCTTAGGGGACCTTTCTCTCTGCATAAAATGCTTCACGAATTTTTTCTCTCTATCTCTATCTTCTTCCTTCAAGAAGATGTATAGGCATAGAAGATAGATCTTATCTTTACAAATTTAAGGGATCTAAGTTAAAATGTGTGCATGTAACACCCGACATTTTGGCCATATAATTATTGCCCGAATTATTAAGCGGGATTAATTTTCATTAATATAATGCGTATTTTATTCGTACTGTTCTGATGCCTTGTGAAAGAGAGTGTTTCGGAGAGAACTGAATCAACGAACTAAATAACGATTTAATTAGAAATCAATGGAGGGGCAATTTGGGTAGGAATTAAGGTGGTTGGGAGGGAGCCAATGGAAGGATGCCAAGTGTCTAAGCTTGTGGAAGAAGACAAGCTTTCTCTTTCTCTTCCTCTCTTCATCTCTTCTCTTCACTCCTACATGAATGTCTTCTTTGTTTTCTCTCTTCCAGACAACCTAGGAAAATTCCAAAAACTTCCTTTCTCCTGTTTTCTCTTGTTTCCTCCAATAAAGGTAACCCCTTTTCGTTAGTTAACAAGTTTAGGTTAGTTACTCTTTAGTTTTAATGGAGTTTAAGGTTACGGTCCTATTATACACAATATAGGTTCGTGAATTACCGAGGGCATATATACGAGCTGCAACTCACGGACAACAGGTAGTTCATACGTATAAGTTGGCCCTTAAGGCCCTACAACACGGAGATACTAGGTTTTGGTTGTCGTGTAGTTAGGTGGTAGGTTAAGTTCTAAGTTGAATGAATTTGTTTTCTATTTTGGTTGTTATTTTGTAGCCTGTTTAAGTTATGTTTAAGCACCGTAAATGTTCATGCATACACGTTTTTCCTGAAAGTCATGTAAATATTTTATGCACGAGATTTGAAGTTAAGAAAGATAAAATCTGTAATGTAATGTACGGTTAAGTGTGGGACGAGGACTGGCATCCTGTTCTGTATTTCTGTTCTGTTTTGTATTCTTGTTACGTGCCTAATAGTGCACCATGCTTGATAGTGCACCTCTGTTGCGCCAGTTCCTCTATAAGCCCCACTTATACCTCTCTGTCAGTGAAATGTAAAGTAATGTTCATGTATTTGAAATGTTCATGCAAAGCATATGTATCACTGCATTGTATGTTTTACTAAGCTCTAGGCTAATAGTTGAACTCCCTATTGTAGGTATGGATCCTCCAGATGAGGACTTTGTACCTCAGGTCAACGAATAGGTGGTTGGTGGCGCGAGCTTTCGAGGGTGGTTGGGGCAGCCAGACACATTTCTGACCTGAGAGAGTGGAGTTTTTAAAGTGAAGGTCGTGTGTGTAGACTTTGTGTTTATGTTTTTAAAACTTCTGTTTTAGTGAATTCTTGAAGTGTATGTCAAGTTCTGTACAGCTTTTGCACTTCAGTTGTCCACAGCTTCTGCATTTCTATCGTCCACAGCTTCTGCATTTCTATCGTTCACAGTTTCTGCACTTCAGTTGTCCACAGCTTCTGCACTTCTATCGTCCACAGCTTCTGCACTTCAGTTGTCCATAGCTTCTGCACTTCAGTTGTCCACAGCTTCTGCACTTCTATCGTCCACAGCTTTTGCACTTCAGTTGTCCACAACTTCTGCACTTCAGTTGTCCACAGCTTCTGCACTTCTATCGTCCACAGCTTCTACACTTCAGTTGTCCACAACTTCTGCACTTCTGTTGTCCATAGCTCCTGTCATCCACTGTAGCTCTCTACTGCATGACTTCTAGTTTATGTTTCCTATTTTACTAAGTCTTCCACTACATGTCTGTCGTCTATTCTACCTTCTGTTTATGTCGTCCATTCTGCATTTTATTTAAAACGTCCAAAGTATTATGTCTTACTCTTTTCTTCTGTCATTTATTTCTGTAGTTCGATTTTAATCCTCCAGACTTCAATTCCAGAGAAGGTTTATACTCTGTGTAATGTTTTAAAAGTTCAAAAAAAAATATGTCATGTTTTAAATGTCCAGAGTGAGGCTCTTCGACCCCGATCGGGTCTGGGGTCGTCACAGTTATGGTATCAGAGCCGCCAAGTTTTAAAAGTGGTTCTGGAGAACTGTCTGGTTGCGCAACCCGCCACGTGAGATTGCTCCACCAACTGTAAGTGTTTAAGTTTTTGTACCCGTTCTTGTTTATTAAGTTAAGTTCGTTATTATGTATAGGATTTTCTTGAAATGGTGAGGGGGAATCAAGGTGATGCAAACGACAAGGGTGACGCCCTCGATCGCCTAACTGAGCTAGTCGGCGTTTAGTCACGCATGATGGAACGCATGATGGCAGACAATAGGAACAACAACCATGCACCACGAGACATCAGTGGAGACAGATTTTGACGGCTCCAACCGCCTACATTTGATGGATTGTCTATGGACCCAGCTCACGCTGAGGAATGGATCCGGCATATCGAACGAATGTTCAACTACGCCGAAGTGGAGGAGAGCAAGAAGGTTATATGTGCCACGTTCCATCTCACCAAAAATGTTGGATTTTGGTGGGACACTGTGCAGTCAACTACAGTGGCATTAAGCTGGGACGGATTCGAGAAGATCTTCTACGAGAAGTACTTCGACCACAGTGTGAGGAGGAAAAAGTTGATCAAATTCTATCAGCTACGACAATACGGATCTGTGGCCGAATACGTTCAGAAGTTTGAGTCCTTGTCCCGCTATGTAACACATTTGGTGGCCATCGACGAAAACAAGTTACACCAGTTGATTCAAGGGCTGAAAATAGACTTATTACGAGGAATCACGACTGGGGGTTTTGATGAGGCCCCGTATGCAAAAGTGGTGGCCAAGACTTATCAGTTGGAAGCCTTGGAAATGAAGTCTCAAAGACAGAGAGATCCTTCAAAGAAATTCCTTCGTGATGTCCCACCAATAACAACAACAACGGGGTCAAGGTTAGCAACCACAACAGCAACAGAATAGGGGCATTAAGAGGCCCAATGAGACTGGTGTTTATCAGGATAAAGAGAAAAGACCTATGGGGGCTCCTCAGCTACCTGTATGCCTGCGTTGCCAGAAATATCACATAGGTGAATGCAGGCTCTTTACCGGCCATTGCTTCTGGTGCACTAAAGAGGGCCATCAAGTCCGGGATTGCTCAATGCCTGACACGAGGCCGAATCGTGCCATGCCAAGGGTATTTGCTATAACAGAGAATGATGATGATGCCCAGCACACAGCGATCACAGGTACAATCTTGATATGTAATTTACCTGCCTATACTCTGTTGGACACGGGGACCATACATTCGTTTGTGGCAATGGACTTTATGGGTAGGGAGAAATTATGTATTGTGCCGTAAGATCAACCCTACAGTGTCATGCTACAATCCGGAGAGTTTATGCACTCTGAGCAGGCAGTGCAGGGTGATATAGTGTCAGTAGGGACCAGAAATTGTATGTCAACCTTATCATCATCGGTATGAAAGGATACGATGTGATTCTGGGGATGGACTGGCTGTTTATACATCATGCCACCATCGAGTGTAGTTCCGAGCTTGTGTTTTTTAAGCGCCTGAATGAGAAAGAGTTCTCCTATCAGGCTATACCAAAGGAACACCCTATACCTGTTATATCCTCCTTGAAAGCTCGATAGCTGATGAGGTCAGGATGTGTCAGATTTCTTGCACACGTAGTAGATGTTCAAGGGCAAGGTGAGGTGAGACTTCAAAATATTCCGGTAGTTCGAAACTTCCCAGAGGTCTTCTTAGACGACCTACCAGGATTGCCATCAGATCGTGAGATTGAGTTCGAAATTGAAGTGTGTCTTGGTGCTGAACCGGTATCGAAGAATCCGTACCGTATGACGCCAATTAAATTGAGGGAGTTGAAGACTCAACTGAAGGAACTTGTGGACAAGGGCTTCGTACGCCTTAACTTCTCTCCGTGGGGTGCACCCATCCTATTTGTTAAGAAGAATGATAGATCCCTACGTATGTGCATCGATTACCGGGAGCTAAACAAGTTGACCATCAAGAATAAGTACCCGTTGCCAAGAATCGATGATTTATTTGACCAGCTGCAAGGGGCTCGGGTATTTTCGAAGATTGATTTACGCTCTGGTTATTATCAATTAAAGGTCAGGGCTGATGATATTCCATAGATCGCATTCAGGACCCGATACGGACACTATTGTTAGCTTAAATGCGTTTAAGTAACTATATTTTTGATGATTATGTTTTAATCTGGATGATTATGATCGGTGAACTGATTATTAATTTGAACTACATGAACTGAATAATTGGATTATCGTGTAAATTGCATTTTGTCTGGAAATGCCCTTTGAAAAGGGTATTAAGTTTTTCTGACGAATTTTGGTTAAGTGTTTTAAGTCCACAGTCAATCGTCCATGTGAAAGAAAACAGATATAATCGAAGTAGTCTGTGGAAAACAATCGTCCAAAGTATCACGTGAAAGTCAGGTGGTCTCTGTCAGAATCACTCGTCCAAAGTTGCATGCCAATATCATTTGTCCACTGTCACGACAGAATAGTTAAGACAATATCAATCGTCTACAGTCAAAGTTAAAGACACAGTCGTCGACGGTTAAAAGGAAGATTGTAATATCCGGTTTTACAGGATATTAATATTATATTGTATGATGGCATTTTTTGTAAATATGTCAAATTAAGTCTGTTTTGCGAGAGGAGAGCTTTATTACGATCCTAACGATTAATTGGAATTTTAGGAAATTTACGAGAATTTTCGGAGTAATAACGCTATATTTCGAGTAATTACGTTTCTCGTAATACAAAGGGTATTTTAGTAAAAATAGTAAACGAGATCCGATTTGCAAACGGACAGTTTTAATAAATCCCAAATAATAAGTTGGAGTTGTTGGCAAAATAAGGAAATTTGGGGAAGCCAAATCGCTAGTTAATTAATGAAACAAAGGACGAAACGAAAAGAAAATCAAAGGAAGGGCAAAACGGTAATTTGCCAAACCAAAATTATAAAATAACTTAAACTTTCTTTCTTCCTCATTTCTTCTCTGCTGCGTGAAAAACCAGAGAGCATTCTCTCTTATCCCTCACGGCGATTTCTCCTTTTCCGACCTCCGTTTCTCCTCCGATCGACTCCGGTTCTCTGTGTTTTCTCCTCCTCTCGCAACCCTAGGTACGAATCTATGATTTCAGAACGTTAGTTTTCAGTTTTCACGGAGTTAGGATGTTAGGGTTTCGTTAGGGTTTATGTTAAAAATGCGATTTAGGGTTCGAAATTGATAGGTTTATCGTGTTTGAGGATATAAAGGACGTATTGAACGTTATTGGACGAAGTTAGATTGATTTGTGAGAAATGTTAAAATTTGAGAATTTTTGGGTTTTAGGGAAAAACTCGTTAATTGTTGTTTCGAAGTATCAATCGTAAATTGTTCGTCGATATGCCTCGATTAGTTAAGTTAGAACTTTTAGGAATTTCCTTAGTTAAGGTTTCGTTAAATTTGGACGTTTAGTAACTTAAACTTGTTTTAACATCGACCGTTGTGTTTTGCCTCAGACAAACAACGCTCGTGGATGAGCTCGAGGTTCAGTGCGCACGAGGTAAGTTCTCGTGACTTACTCGGGCCGATTGGCCTACACCGTACTTCGATGTCGCGTCGAGGATCTTAGTGTATTGTCTGTTTAAATTGCTTTGGTTGGGTAGTTAGGTTAGTTGCTTTATAGGTTATGTTTTATTCGTCCTGATGGTATGCATGATGGTTGTTTATTTTATGCTTATAACTGTTCATGCATCACGTATTTTAACTAAGCATGAAAATTAATTTCCGCACGATGTTTTCAGAAAACCGATGTGGCCCGAAAGAGGGCTATCGATCTATTGTGTGGACCGATTAAGGGTCTGATCAATACCACATCTCATGTAATGTAATAAAATACGTAATCTGTTATCTGGTCACGCGAGGTGGGGCTCAGGCACGGCTGTACGTGTTGTAAGCGTGTACCCCCCTCCTCTAGCTGGAAAAAGTAGTCCGACCACTGGATGGGCTCTCTCCAGTTAGGGGGATGAGATCTCGGTGATATTCTGTTTGCCATGATCTGTACGTTATGCATGATTTCTGAACTCCATATGCACTGCACGCATCTGCATTTACGTAGAATTTACTGAGCCTTTAGCTCATAGTGTGTCTGTATGGTGTAGGTGACGTTGTAGGTGACATTGAGCCAGGTGAGGATGACGTTCCTCCTCCTGATGTATGATGCAGTTGATGGAGAATGGCCCGTGAGAGTGTGCTGAGCAGTCGGTGCGTTATGACCCGTGGGGATGTGTGTAAGTATTTTGGGGGATTTGATAGTAATATGAAATGTAAAGTTAGAACATAATAGGATGCTTGGATCTAGCTTGATGTTAGGTTCATGTTTTGATGTTTTAAAACGTTTTGAAAACCTGTTTTTTTATAAGCTGCTTAGAAATTTTAAACAGGAGGAATTGTATAGTTTTAAACATATCCACACAGTTTGTTTTATGAAATTAGGTTATGTGTTACAAGTGTTTTGAGTCAAATGTTTGGGCAATTATGAGGTGTTTAGTATGTTAATTTGAAGTATAGGTTGAGGAAGTGGGAATGGCTAGCGACTAGAGTGTGATCGAAGTTGGAATGAAAAAGAAAGAAAAGGGAGAAGATTGGAAGAAATGAAGGAGACGTTCGATCGCGGAAAGAGGGGCGATCGAATGTGAACTTCTCTGGAATTCCAGAGAAGTTGGCAAAAGTGCGCACAAAAGGAGGCGATCGTGCGCAGGAGGAGAAGAAAAGGGGGGGCGCACGATCGGCCAGGCCATGACCGATCGTGCGGCCATGAGGGCGGCGCCCGATCGCCTAACATTTGGCGATCGAGCGCCCCTCAATTTCGAGGGGAATTTCCCTTTTTGTCCCTCGGCCGATTATATGTTTTTAATTTATTTATCTAATTGTTTTAAATTGTTTTAATTTCAATTGTTTTAGTATTTGTTTTAAACGACTTACTAAACGAACTCTGATTTCGATTTAATCTCCGCTTAAGGTTAGGTTTAAAGTTTATAATGATAAGTATAAAAAATATATATATATGTACGGGAAAAATGGGTACAGTACTAGGGTCGCTACAAAGATGCTGTCGTCCACGACAATTAAAGACGCAGTCGTCCACGCTCAAAAGACAAACCCAGTCGTCCACGCTTAAAAGACAAACGTTGTCGTCCACGACAATTAAAGACGCAGTCGTCCATGCTCAAAAGACAAACGCAGTCATCCACGACAATTAAAGAAGCAGTTGTCCATGCTCAAAAGACAAACACAGTCATCCATGACAATGAGAGACGCACTCGTCTAATGTCATAGCGCCAGAAATTTAAAAGACTGCGAAGCAACAGTGATACTCGTTCAGTGCCTTAACTCCAGTTCATTAATGGCGAAGAGCGATAGCGACTTCAGAATGCAATGGCTAGCTATTTATGTACAGATGTTTCTCCAACAGTCATAAAATTTTCATATTCAGATGAGAAGCCTTCCAGATCTGAAGGGGAATATAGACAGAGTATAAAGGGGAGAAACTAGCTCGGGAGAACATTTTTTGCTGAAATTATTTTTGAATCCTCACGAGCAAATACTTTGCAATACTTTGTATTTCTACTACATCTCTCTACTCTGTTACTTGAGATTCAATTTTTGAGAGAGTGTAGCGTGTGCTGATAATCATATCCTTACTGTGAAAAGTGTAAAGGCAGTAGATTGTTGCCCGTGAAGAACAATCCAGATTTTTAAAAGGCAGTAGATCGTCGCCCGTGAGGTGAGATCTAGTTTTCTCTGAGGAGAAAGAAAGAATCTTCAAGGGGGAGCCTTGGAGCGTGGATGTGGGCAAGTTTGGCTGAACCACGTTAAAAACTACGGTGTCAATTTCTCTCTATCCTTTATTTTGTTTTTCCTTTGTGTTTGCTATAAATTTAGTAATTGCATACAAGAAAAAAATGGTTAGATTAAGAGAACAATTTAAAAAGTCTAATTCACCCTCTCTTAGACAATAACGATCTTACAATTGGTATCAGAGAAAGGTTGTTAAATATTGTCATATTTTTGAATTAGAAATATTCTGTGATACAGTTAAAATGACATTCAACACTAACACAGCTAGAGATGTTAAACGAGCGAGTCGAGCCGAGCCGAGCCGAGAAAGTCCCAGCTCATCGAGCCTGCCGAGCCAAACGAGCCGAGCCTAACGAGCCTTTCGAGCCTAACGAGCCGAGCCTAACGAGCGGATCAAAAAAACTTTCAACTCGAGCCGGCTCGCGAGCCACGAGCCTAACGAGCCGAGCCGAGCTGGCCCAACGAGCCTAACGAGCCGAGCTTAACGAGCAGAAATTACATAAATAAAGATTTCCTTACATAATCACTTAAATTTAAAATAAATATGTCATCAAATTCTAATTCAATGCATAAAATAAATTAAAAACGTAGGTGAAAAATAACATAACTCATGACTGGTCGCCGTCGGGTTCATCGTTGTCCATGTCCTCACCCTGTTGTGGAGGGCGATATGGTCTCAACAGGTGCTCTGAAAACATAGGTAAATTTGGGTTTGGATTCAAATGGTCATGATGAGCATTTACTGCTCTCACATAACATGCAAAGAAGTTTGTCTGCTCCACCAGACATAATGTTTGAAAGAAAAGTATATAATCATGATAAATAATATTGTCAAATAGATATGCACAAGTCAACTTCTAGTTACCTAGTATTTTAATATTTTTAATATAAAATATTCTAAAATTTTGCATATTCGAAGATAATGTTTGAAAGAAAAGTATATATTATAATATTTAATCTTATTATAAATGAAATGGAAAGCGTGACATATGTATAATAAAGCCAGAGAATAAAATTCACTAACCGGAAGTTTAACGCTTAAATACTGATTTATAATGTAGTTGAAATATTAAAATAGAAATTCATGAAATGTAGGTCACTTAACTGTAATTAGTGATTAAGACAAACAAAATAAGTAATCATCTTGTCCGATAGACCCATATAATGTCATCTTTCAATAAAGTTAGAGATACCCACTTAGCCAAAGACGAAGCCATCTTTATAATTAGACCTATTTTGTTACACCTCCAACATTTGGGTACAAATTTAATCTCTCCAAAGACTTTCACACCTTCTATCGATTCCACACGATATTTCACGAAATAAGCCGATAAAATTTCTTCCTAAATAGCTGCTCATTTACTCACCCACATACATATCTCCTTCACAATGATTGAATTGCAATGTCAAATGAGGAAAAGAGTGGAGAAATAGAATGAGAGGAGAGACTGTCAAATAGGAAAAAATACGGGTGGATGTCAACATCGTATGAACCCTAAATTTCATGTCCTCAAATCAGTGTGAATTAGGGTTTGCAGCCACATGGGTGTCTCTGTTTTGCACTAATATCATCTACTAAAGAGTCTGTCTACAATTTTTTTATTGAAATTAATTTTTTTTAAAATTAAATAATACTTTACTGGTTTTGTTATATTTATTTTTTAATTTTATAATTTAACATTATATTTGAATATGTCAGTGATTAATTAAAGAAAGTAATTTAGTATATTATTAGATCGTAAATTTAATTATAAAATATTATAAATAATTAAATTACAAAATGAAATTAAAATGACGAGGTCAACCTACTTATAGGCAATTTTCCGTGCACTTCAATACGACGATGTATGGGCTGAATGTTGTCTCGTTTCTCGACAAATGCGAATTTACTACGTACGTCTCATTAGAAATGGACCGAGGAGGAACAAGGAAAAGAAGGCGACGGAGAAAGGAGAGCGAAACTGGAGTCTCTCGGGAACAGAGCGAAAAATTTCGCTGAAGAAGCAGCAAAGAAATCTCAAAACCTGATGAACTCCACAAAATTCTCTGATTTGGTCTCGAAACTGCAAAGAAATCGAAGGAGATTGCCGCTGAGGCTTCCCGAACCGCCGACCTTATCAAATCGGCGGCCATTAAACAGGCTGATCAGTTAAAATCGCTATCCGTCTCCGACATTATTCCGCCACAGCTTTCTTCGCTTCCCATCGTCCATTCCCCAGCTCCAATGTTGAAGCTGGAATATTTTTAGGTGTCGACCAGTTACATTATAGGTCGACACTTTCTGTGAACGAGGAAGAGCCGATGAATCGGCCTTCAGTGTCGACTGTCTCTGTGAAGAGTTAATTGTCCATTGTCATTTTTTAATTGTTAATTGTTATTATAATATACTTTAATTTTATTGTAATATACTAATATTACTCGAGAGTTAGGATTTTTGGTCAACCCTCGGAATAAAATGATTTTTTATGTGTCGACCAGTTATATTAGTGGTCGCCACTTGCTTTGAACGAGAAATGGCCGATTGAGCGCTCATAAATAGCCTATCAATCGGCTATGTTTCTGGTTATTGTTAATTGTTGATTGTTGTTACTTGTTAATACTTATATTATTTGTTAATTGTTATTATGATATTATATGATATCACATCATCACGATCACAATAAATATAAATATATAATCAACTAATCAAGTATATTTATTTCATTACAATTGCAATTTGCAATTTTGCAGGATAGTCGATGGCTGTGAATTGTGATTCACATTTCTTTTCAGTTTTCTTCCCCAAAATTTTAACATACGTCCAGAGGCAGAGCCGATCAATGATCAATCAACATTTAGTTTCGATTTATCGCATTCGTGTCTTCTGTCGAGCGTCGGAGAGTCGCCGGAGAGTGCCATGACCTGGGCATCAGATTGGGATTGAGTGATTGACTGAGATATCGAAGAGTGGGAGATTATCGATGGTCAGGCGTCGCCGCGTCAGAGAGGGCTCAGCGCTCGTCGCAGGACCTGAGCTGGGCTTCCGTTGACGAGCCAGCTCGCGAGCAGGCTCGTCGAGCCCGGTCATTCACGGGCTCGCGAGCCGAGATGTCCAAGCTCGGCTCGACTCGCCTGTGTGACTCGAGCCAAACTCGCTCGTTACTGTAGCGAGCCGAGCCAAGCTCGGCCCGCTACAGTAACGAGTCGAGCGAGCGAGCTGGCGAGCAGCTCGCTAGTTTAACATCTCTAAACACAGCACACGTAGAAGGCCAATCTATTACTAGACTCCATTCTTTGATGGAAATGACTATGTCTATTGGAAGTCTAAGATGAGAATTTTTGTTCAGGCTATGGATTATGATATATGGAATATTATAGAATATGGACCATTTAGAGCCATGAAAATGAAAAACAAGATTAGTATTCCTAAGGCTCCTCATGAATTGACAGAATCTAATAAGAAAAATTTGAGTCTAAATGCTAAAGTTGTTAACACCTTATACTGTGCACTGAACAGAGATGAGTTTAACAGAGTTCAAGGGTGTGATAATGCACAGGAGATATGACATTTATTAGAAGTCACACATGAGAGAACCAACCAAGTAAAATAGAATAAATTGAGCATGTTAGTTCATGATTATGAATTATTTTCTATGGAAAAAGAAGAATCCATTAGTTCAATGTTTACTAGATTTACTAACATTACTAATGGCTTAAAAGTGCTTGGTAAAATTTACTCTAGCGAAGAACATGTAAAGAAAATTCTGAGACGCCTACCGAGAGCATGACAACCAAACGTGGCAGCCATACAAGAGGTTAGGGATCTCAAAGTGCTCAAGCTTGAAGAGCTCATTGGCTCTCTAATGACTCATGAGATAACCATGAAAGCCATTGACAAGGAAGATCTCAAGGAGAAAGAAATCAGGAAAAAGAAGGATATAGCGCTTAAGGCTTCCTCGAGCAAACAAGATGACTCTGAGGAAGAAGATGAAGATGAGGACATAACTCTTATTACTAGAAGATTCAGTAAATTTCTTCAGAGGAAAAGGATGCATGGAAGGAAATTCTCTAGAGGAGAAAAGCCTCAAAAGGATAAGGAGATAACTTGTTTTGAATGCGGGAAGCCAGGACATATCAAGGCCGAATGTCCTCAAGCAAAGAAAGGTCCTAAGAAATTCAAGAAGAGGGCAATGAAGGCCACATGGGATGATAGTGAGAGTGACATTTTCTCAGAAGATGAGGAAGTAGCCAACCTGTGTTTCATGGCACACGATAATGAGGTTAGCATTTCCTTAAGTGATAGTGAAGCTGATTATGATGGTGTTATGGTTGATGCTTTTAATAATTTAGTTAAGCAATTTGGTATGCTTAAGTCTAAATACAACTTATTTAAAAAGGAGAATTCTGATTTAATTGAAAAGTATGCCAAAGAGTTAAATCTGCATGTAAAGGAGATACATGATCTGAAAAGTAGAAATGAGAGTTTGAATAATATTGTTCTGAAGTTTACTAATGGCAGCAAGAACCTGAATATGCTACTAGGCAGCCATAGAGTTACATTTGATAAAGCTGGCTTAGGATATGAAAGGTTTAGTAAAAAGAAAGTATATAAGAATTTCTTTGTTAAATCCTCTACTTGTCATGCATGTAATGAAATAGGACATAAATCCTATGAATGTCCTCTTAAACTAGGAAATAGTAAACCTGATAGGGGATTGCAATGGGTTCCTAAAGAAACCAGACCTAACATTAGGACCCAAAAAATTTGGGTACCAAAGAAGACAACTTGATCTTCTATTTTGTAGGTTGAATGTTCTCCCGGGAAAAACCAGTGGTTCCTCGACAGTGGATGCTCGAGGCACATGACGGGAGACTCAACCAAATTTGCTGTTGTAACCAAGAAGAAAAGAAATGTCACTTTTGGTGGAAACCAGAAAGGAAAAATTGTTGCCATCAGCAATATAGGTAATCCTTCTAATCCCATTATTGAAAATGTCTTGTTAGTAGAGGGATTAAAACACAATCTGCTTAGCATCAGTCAATTGTGTGACAAAGGTTATAAAGTGATATTTAAATCAAATGAATGTGTGATTAAAGATGTTACTAATAGTAAAATTCTGTTCAAAGGGTGTATAGAAGAGATAATGTGTATATTATTAATTTAGATTTCTTTGAACTTATTGATGAAAAATGTTTTGCTGCTAATTTACTGGTTGATAGTTGGACTTGGCATAGGAGATTAGGACATATAGGTATGGATACCTTAACTAAGATTACTAAGGATAATTTAGTTAGAGGGATTCCCAAGATATCCTTTGAGAAGGATAAGGTCTGCGAAGCTTGCCAAATGGGCAAGCAGATCAAAAGCTCCTTTGCATCAAAGAATGCAATTTCTACCTCCAAGCCCCTACAACTTCTTCACATGGATCTCTTCGGTCCTTCTAAATTAGCTAGTCTAGGTGAAAAATTCTATGCCTATGTCATTGTAGATGACTTCTCTAGGTTCACATGGGTATTCTTCCTCAAGTCAAAAGATGAAAATTTCGATATCTTCTCTAACTTTATGAAGAGAGTTCAAAATGAAAAGGAGCTCACCATTATTGCTATTCTTAGTGATCATGGTGGAGAATTTGAAAATGAAAAATTTGAACTCTTGTGTCTCAAGTATGGAATTGAGGACAATTTCTTCTCTTTTAGAACCCCTCAACAAAATGGAGTTGTTGAGAGGAAAAATAGGTCTCTCCAAGAGCTTGCTAGGACCATACTTAATGAAAATTCTCTTCCAAAGTATTTCTGGGTAGAAGCTGTTTCAACAGCTTGTTATGTGCTTAATCGGGTCTCTATAAAACCTATTTCTTAGAAAACACCTTATGAGCTTTGGAATGGAAAAACCCCCACTGTTAAGTACTTTAGAGCTTTCGGTTTTAAATGCTTCATTCTTAACACTAAGGATAACTTAGAAAAATTCGATTCCAAATCTGATCTTGAAATTTTTCTTGATTATTCTCTTTCTAGTAAAGCCTATAGAGTTTTTAACAAAAGGACTCTAGTTGTAGAAGAATCTATTCATGTCAACTTATATGAGACCCCTCAACCCACAATCAATGTGGGTGAGGACGATTCTTTAAAGAAGCATCTGGATTCCTTTTCCTTAGACAAGCCTTCAGATACCCTTCAAGGAAATAACTCCCTAGAACCTTTTTCAAATACTCTGAAAATTGTTCCTGTCAAGGATGAAAATTATGCTCTTCTTAGAGATTGATTGGAAATTTGTCAAAAATCATCCTTTAGATGAAGTTTTAGGTGATCCTTCCTTAGGAGTGAAGACTAGATCCTCTCTTAGTAATCTCTGTGCCAATGTGGCATTTATTTCATAAGTTAAACCTAAGAAATTCGAGGAAGCAGAGCAGGATGAAAACTGGATTGTGGCTATGCAGGAAGAGCTAAACCAATTTGAAAGGAACAATATTTGGGAACTTGTTCCAAAACTAGTTGATCATCAAATTGTAGGAATAAAATGGGTGTTTAAAAACAAGATTGATAAAAATAGCATAGTTATTAGAAACAAAGTCATGTTAGTTGCCAAGGGTTATAACCAAGAAGAAGGAATAGAATATGAGGAAACCTTTGCACCCGTAGCTAGATTAGAATCTATTAGGATGCTTCTAGCATATGCTTGTTTCAAGAATTTCACTCTTTTCAAATGGATGTAAAAAGTGTATTTTTAAATGGTTATATCATGGAAGAAGTTTATGTAGAGCAGCCCTTAGAATTTGAAGACTTTGAAAAGCCTGACCATGTATACAAACTCAGGAAAGCTCTATATGGACTTAAGCATGCTCCTAGAGCTTGGTATGATAAGTTAAAGAATTTTCTTGAGGAAAGGAAGTTCAAAAAGGATAATTCCGATTCAACCTTGTTTACCTTGCAAAAGGACAAAGATATTCTCCTTGTTCAAATCTATGTAGATGATATCATATTCGGATCTACAAATGTTTCACTTTGTGATGAATTTGCCTCTGATATGCAAAGTGAGTTTGAAATGAGTATGATGGGGAAGCTAAAATTCTTCTTATGATTCCAAATTAGCCAAAAATATGATAGTATTTTTTTCTGTCAAGAAAAATACATCAAAGACCTCTTAAAAAGATTTGGATTAGAATCCTCTAAGTCCTCCAGAACTCCCATGAGCACCACTACCAAATTGGACAAAGATGAAAACAGAATAAGTGTTGATATTAAAAAATATCGTGGTATGATTGGATCTCTGTTATATCTGACAGCTAGTAGGCTAGATATTCTCTTTAGTGTCTATTCCTGTGCTAGATTTCAAGCTGCCCCTAAAGTATCTCACTTAACGGCTGTCAAAAGAATTTTCAAATATTTAAGTGGGACATATGACTTAGGTTTATGGTACCCGAAGGGTACTTCTTTTGATCTGATAGGATATTCAGATTCTGATTATGCTGGGAGTCTGGTAGATAGGAAAAGCACAAGTGGAACATGTCAATTCTTAGGAGAATCTTTAGTGTCCTGGTATTCTAAGAAACAGAATTCTGTAGCACTTTCAACTGCAGAAAGTGAATATATTGCTGCTGGTAGTTGCTGTGCTCAAATGCTTTGGATGAAGCAAACTCTAGAAGATTATAATCTTTTCTGTGATAGGATTCCTATTCGGTGTGATAACACCAGTGCCATCAATATTTTCAAGAATCCCATATAGCATTCTAGAACAAAGCACATCGAGGTTAGGTATCACTTCATTAGAGATCATGTTCAAAGAGGTGATATTACATTAGAATTTGTCAATTCTGAAGATCAATTGGCAGATATATTTACCAAACCTTTGGATGAGAAAACCTTTAATAACATTAGAATAAAACTAGGTCTCATTAAGTTTGAGAAAAATTAAGGTTCTTCTCTTTTAGAGATTTTGATCAACTTGTTTTACTGTCAATGGATATTGTCCTATGGACGTTGTCCTATGGACGTTGACAAAGGCTAATACGAATGGACGTTTATTATCATGGACGATAAAAATGGATATTGTCTATGGACGTTGTCTATGGATGTTGTCTATGGACGTTGTTTGTGGACATTGACAATGGACGTTCACAATAAGCTCTATAAAAGCCTTCGCCTTGTTTCAGAAGCCCTAACTCTTGAAATCATTTCAAATTCTTCCCGCTCTCTGTCAATCATCTAGTGACTCACTTTCCTCTCCGTTCCTTGTTGCCCTTCAAGAACTGTTCCACTCTTTAATCAAAAACCTATAATCTTATCTATGGCTTCTTCCTCTAGCGCTCCCCATGTCTTCTCGAGGAAGAAATTGAAGATGTCCCATTCGACAAATCCCCAGTCTGTCGTCGCACCTCCTTCTCTTCAATGGCCGAATCATGAGTTTATCAATCAGGCCGCATTCAATAGGTATTATGAAGATTTCGAATTCAAACCAATTATTAGATCTAGAGGTGTAACCTTTCGCGATTTCTCTGGACTAGATTTAGAAGAAACCTTAGTCAGATTGGGTTTATTAGGGTTGTTTGATTCTAAAGCCCCTTACCGTGAAACTGCAATTAGGATGTTTTATGCTAACCTAGAACATTCTACTTGACCCCTAATCATCAGGAGCTATGTCTATGGAAGACACATTGAACTTACTCAAGAAAAAGTTCACGAAATTCTCTGCTGTGAGTTTTTAAATGGATCTCCCAGATACTTTAAGGCAACAACGACTCCAATATTTCTTGCTAAACCTGCGGGTAAGGCATTAGTCAAACTGATTGCCAAGGATCTAAATTGCTCTCCCCTAAAGCTGAAAAGTAAGGACTTAAACCTTAGGGCCCGAGTACTTCACCAAATGATCCATTATAATATTCTGCCTATAGAGGGTCACAGAGATCATGTCAGTGGCATGGATCTCTTCTTGCTTGGACAGTTTTTTAGAGGAGTTTCATGTTGGATTCATTGTTCTTAACAGAATGCTTCAAGTAGTCTGTAATGCTTCCAAGCCCCTGCCTTACAATCTTCTGATTATGAAGATTTTAAATCGGTATGGAGTTAGATTTCTTGAGCCTGAAAAGCTTTTATCCTTGAAGAAAACTAACTTTTTCTCATCCTCCACCATGTCCAGAATGGGAATCACAAGAGATAATCAAGGAGTGTTGGTTGAGAAAGCAGGTCGTGGTGTTGTGTCTAGGGTGGACACAGCTAGAAATGCTCAAAGTGAGCTGGTTGTCAATGTTGGCAGACGAGGCGTTTCAAGGCGATTAATCATTTCCGATGAAGAAGAAGAAGAGGAAGAGAGTGCTCAGGATGACACACACATTCCTGTTCTTGATCCTATGCCCCCACCAATACTTCTTCTTCAAGCTCCAGAGGCGGTCACTCATGAGCCAACTCCCCTTCCAGAACCTTTAAATGATCCTGACCCTCATCTCGTCCAAGTTGATCTCCCACGTCCAATCAGTCAAATCCGTGCCCCATCTCCAACTCCAGTGACTCCTGTGTCAATTAGGGCTCCTCCTAGACCAACAAATCGCCCTACTCCTTTAGTGAGGCCATCTATTTCCGAAGACTCACTACAATGAACTGTAGGCAAGCATTGCCAGTCTCGGGACTACTCTTGAGTCCTTTCAATCCATGTATCTATCCCGATTAGATCATCTTGAGGCTACTGTTATTTCCCGACTTGACCATCTTGAAGCCTCCTCTTTCACTCAGGATGCTATTCCAGAACTCAATACTCGTCTTACACAAGTGGAATCCACTCTAAGTTTGGCTCTTGAGGGTGTCACAACATGCATTGATTTGTTGGAAACAAATTACAGTAAAGCCAATGATGATGTCATCGAGTCTGTGAGATTCCACACAAATCTTCTGGGAACCCGTTTGCAGCGCGATAGTCATAGGATTCTCACTAGTGTTGCAGACATTGAAACTCTTCTGCACTGGGGTGAGGGTCAGCCAACTCCTACTGATTCGGCCCTGGAGGAATCTGTTGAGAACAATGGTGCGGCTCATTTCACTCCTGCTGCTCATGCTGATTCTGCCTCTGCTGTCCCTGTTAATATTCCTATGGCAGATGCAGAGGATGCACTTCTTGTTGTTCCTGACCCATCTCCACTCGTGTCAGATCCTCCTCCCGCAGTTGCTCCTTCTGTTGAGGTTGTTGTTCCTCCAGTTGAGGCAATTAATCCTCCGATGGAATCCCCTTCATCTCCTGTTGCTAGCTTTGATGTTTGTGAGACAGAGACCCTTATTGTCTCTGATGCTGATTCTGTCTCTGCTGATGTTCAAATGGAAGATGCTGAGGTTGCAGTGATTGCAGGGAATGCAGGAGCTACATTTGATGGAGGAACCGTTCCTCCTATTACTACTGCTCCAGCTGAGGCTATGACAGATGAGGATGAAGATGAGCATCTGTTTCGATATGCTAGGGACTTCTATTATGGTCGTTTCTAAGATTCCCCCTCTTCAACATACTCTTCTAGATCATTTAAGGGAACTCTTAGGATGGATAATTCCTCTTCCCCTGATAACTAGTAGGATTAGTTTTTGTTGTGAAATCGAATATTTTTTATTATTGATCTTTATTTTTATCCATGCTGTGTCGAATGCCCTGCTGTCTTTATTTTCTGTTTATTTGTTTTGATAATGTTAAAGGGGGAGAGAATCTATGAATGATAAAGATAAAGTTTAGTTGGTTGAATGCATAGAGTATGAGGGAGTTAGAGAAGTTTATATCATTCTAAGATTATTAAGGGGGAGAAATCCATTAATCATAATATATATTTGTTTTCATCAAAAAGGGGGAGATTGTTAGCTTAAATGCGTTTAAGTAACTATATTTTTGATGATTATGTTTTAATCTGGATGATTATGATCGGTGAACTGATTATTAATTTGAACTACATGAACTGAATAATTGGATTATCGTGTAAATTGCATTTTGTCTGAAAATGCCCTTTAAAAAAGGTATTAAGTTTTTTTGACGAATTTTGGTTAAGTGTTTTAAGTCCACAGTCAATCGTCCACATGAAAGAAAACAGATATAATCGAAGTAGTCTGTGGAAAACAATCGTCCAAAGTATCATGTGAAAGTCAGGTGGTCTCAGTCAGAATCACTCGTCCAAAGTTGCATGCCAATATCATTTGTCCACTATCAAGACAGAATAGTTAAGACAATATCAATCGTCCACGGTCAAAGTTAAAGACACAGTCGTCCACGGTTAAAAGGAAGATGCTGTCGTCCATGACAATTAAAGACGCAGTCGTCCACGCTCAAAAGACAAACGCTGTCGTCCACGATAATTAAAGACGCAGTCGTCCACGCTCAAAAGACAAATGCTGTCATCCACGATAATTAAAGACGTAGTCGTCCACGACAATTAAAGACGCAGTCGTCCATGCTCAAAAGACAAACGCAGTCCTCCACGACAATGAGAGACGCACTCGTCTAATTTCATAGTGCCAGAAATTTAAAAGACCGCAAAGCAACATTGATACTCGTTCAGTGCCTTAACTCTAGTTCATTAATGGCAAAGAGCGATAGCAACTTCAGAACGCAACGGCTAGCTATCTATATACGGATGTTTCTCCAACGGTCATAAAATTTCCATATTCAGATGAGAAGCCTTCCAGATCTGAAGGGGAATATAGAAAGAGTATAAAGGGGAGAAAGTAGCTTGGGAGAACATTTTTTGGTGAAATTATCTTTGAATCCTCACGAGCAAATACTTTGCAATACTCTGTATTTCTACTACATCTCTCTACTCTGTTACTTGAGATTCAATTTTTGAGAGAGTGTAGCGTGTGCTGATAATCATATCCTCACTGTGAAAAGTGTAAAGGCAGTGGATTGTCGCCCATGAAGAACAATCCAGATTTGTAAAAGGCAGTAGATCGTCGCCCATGAGGTGCGATCTAGTTTTCTCTGAGAAGAAAGAAAGAATCTTCAAGGGGGAGCCTTGGAGTGTAGACGTAGGCAAGTTTGGCCGAACCATGTTAAAAATTACGGTGTCAATTTCTCTCTATCCTTTACTTTGTTTTTCCTGTGTGTTTGCTATAAATTTAGTAATTGCATACAAGAAAAAAAACGGTTAGATTAAGAGAACAATTTAATAAGTCTAATTCACCCCCTTTTTAGACAATAACGATCTTACAACTATGAGTTCTTAGTGATGTCGTTTGGGTTGACTAATGCCCCGGCGGCATTTATGGACTTGATGAACAGGGTATTCTAGGATTTTCTAGACAAGTTTGTGATCGTCTTCATCGACGGCATCCTGGTTTATTCTCAAAATGAAGTAGAGCACGAAGGGCACTTGGAGATTGTGCTATCAACTCTGAAACAACACCAATTATACGCCAAGCTGTCAAAATGTGAATTCTAGTTGAGCAAAATTAATTTCCTAGGCCACGTGGTGTCTGCAGAAGGAGTTTCAGTGGATCCGGCCAAGATTCAGGCTGTGAAAGACTGGCCGAGGCCGAGGAATGTTAGTGAGGTACGAAGTTTTATCGGGCTAGCTGGTTATTACAAGAAGTTTATCAAGGGATTTTCTGTGATAGCAAAGCCCATGACCAGCTTAAAGAAGAAAGATATCAAGTTCAAGTGGTCCGAAGCTTGTGAAGAGAGTTTTCAGACGCATAAGCAGGAGTTGACCACTGCTCCTTTATTGGTATTGCCGGTCGAAGACGGCAACTTCAGTGTGTACTGCGATGCGTCAAAGATTGGTTTGAGATACGTATTAATGCATGAGGGAAAGGTGGTGGCATACGCGTCTAGACAATTGAAGAACCACGTGCAAAACTACCCTACTCATGACCTTGAGTTAGCGGCGGTTATTTTTGCACTGAAAGTATGGAGACACCACTTGTATGGACAATCATGTGAAGTATTTTCAGAACACAAAAGCTTGAGGTATATATTTACTCAGAAGGAGTTAAACACGAGGCAACAGCGGTGGCTCGAGTTTGTGAAAGACTATGATATCGAGATTAAATACCACCCGGGAAAAGTTAATGTGGTAGCCGATGCGTTGAGCAGGATGCCAGCTACTATACAACTAACTCTGTCGATCATATCGATGCCTTTGAGGATAGAAATTCTGAAGTTCGGTATGGAGGTAGTCTCTGAACTATCAGCCGTACTGGCGGACCTATCAATACGGCCAACCATTCTAGACCGAATTAAGAAAGCCCAGAAGATCAATTCAAAGGAGATGGCCGATATAGTTAGCAAATTGCCTTTGGCCTCTTCCGAGTTCAGTCATTCGGGAGATGGTATTCTGAAGTTCAAAGACAGGTGGTATGTTCTGAGAGATGAAAAGCTAAGAAAGGATATTCTTTCAGAAGCCCACTCGTCTTCTTTCTCAGTGCATCCTGGAAGCATGAAGATGTATCAAGACTTGAAACTACACTTCTAGTGGCCGAATATGAAGAATGAGGTTGCCAAATACGTGGAATCTTGTATGGTATGTCAACAAGTGAAGGCTGAACATCAACAACCAGATGGAACACTTCAGCCTCTCCCAATCCCTGAATGGCAATGAGAGAATATCACGATGGATTTTGTTGTCGGCCTTCCAAGGAAAGCTAGTGGCCATAACAGCATATGGGTCATTGTGGACAGACTAACAAAGTCGGCCCATTTTCTACTTGTGATGACGATGTTCTCCATGGATCAATATGCAGAATTATACATAAGCGAGATCATCAAGCTGCATGGGGTGCCAGTATCAATTGTATCTGACCGGGACCCTAGATTCACGTCGAGGTTCTGGAAAAGCTTGCAAAACTCCTTGGGTACCAAGTTAAACTTCAGCACTGCATTTCATCCACAAACGGACAGACAATCCGAGAGGACGATTCAAATACTGAAGGATATGTTAAGGTCGTGCGTGGTGGAATTTCATGCCCCTTGGAGTAAGTATTTGTCGCTAGTAGAATTCGCTTATAACAACAGCTACCAGGCTACTATCGGAATGACCCCATATGAAGCCCTTTATGGCAGAAAATGCAGATCTCCATTTTATTGGAATGAAGTTGGAGAATCCAGGCTTGTCGGCCCCGAGTTATTACAGCAGATGTCTGAGGTGATTGCTACTATCAAACAGCGAATCAATACTGCTCAGAGTCGACAGAAGAGTTACGCAGACCGGAGGAGAAGAGACTTACAGTTCACTGAAGGCGATGAAGTATTCCTCAAGGTGTTGCCTTTCATGGGCGTGATGAGGTTTCGCAAGAAAGAGAAGCTAAGTCCAAGGTTTGTTGGGCCCTTTCCCATCTTGAAGAGAGTTGGAAGCATGGCTTATAGACTACAACTGCCAGCATCAATGGATGGAGTTCAAAATGTATTTCATGTTTCGATGTTGAGAAAATGTGTGCGAGATCCAACTCAGATCGTGGAACCGGTGGACGTTGATATCATGCCGACGCTGATATATGAAGAAAGGCCCATAAAGATTTTGGATTCCTTACTCAAGGTGTTGCGCAACAAAGTGGTCCCGTTGGTGAAATTTTTATGGTGCAATCATAATGTGGAGGAACCCACTTGGGAAAGACAACATGACGTTAGAGCCCAATATCCGGAGCTATTCGCTTAAGCAAATTTCGGGGACAAAATTTTTATTAAGGTCGGTGGAATATAACACCCGACATTTTGGCCATGTAATTATTCTCCGAATTATTAAGCGGGATTAATTTACCATTAATATAATGCTTATTTTATTCGTATTGTTTTGATGCCTTATGAAAGAGAGTGTTTGGGAGAAAACCGGATCAATGAACTAAATAATGATTTAATTAGCAATCAATGGAGGGGCAATTTGGGTAGGAATTAAGGTGGTTGAGAGGGAGCTAATGGATGGATGCCAAGTGTTTAAGCTTGTGGAAGAAGACAACCTTTCTCTTTCTCTTCCTCTCTTCTCTTCACTCCTACATGAATCTCTTCTCTGTTTTCTCTCTTCCAGACAACCTAGGCAAATTCCAAAAACTTCCTTTCTCCTGTTTCCTCCAGTAAAGGTATTCCCTTTTTGTTAGTTAACAAGTTTAGGTTAGTTACTCTTTAGTTTTAATGAAGTTTAAGGTTAACGGTCCTATTATACACAATATAGGTTCGTGAATCGCCGAGGACATATATACGAGCTGCAATTCATGGACAACATGTAAGTTCATACGTATAAGTTGGCCCTTAAGGCCCTACAACACGGAGATACTAGGTTTTGGTTGTCGGGTAGTTAGGTGGTAGGTTAAGTTCTAAGTTGAATGAGTTTGCTTTCTGTTTTGTTTGTTATCCTGTTGCCTGTTTAAGTTATGTTTAAGCACCGTAAATGTTCATGCATACACGTTTTTCCTGAAAGTCATGTAAATGTTTTATGCACGAGATTTGAAGTTAAGAAAGATAAAATATGTAATGTAATGTACGGTTAAGTGTGGGACGAGGACTGGCATCCTGTTCTGTATTTCTGTTATGTTCTGTATTCTTGTTACGTGCCTGATAGTGCACCGTGCCTGATAGTGCACCTCTGTTGCGCCAGTTCCTCTATAAGCCCCACTTATACCTCTCTGTCAATGAAATGTAAAGTAATGTTCATGTATTTGAAATGTTCATGCATAGCATATGCATCACTGCATTGTATGTTTTACTGAGCTCTAGACTCATAATTGAACTCCCTGTTGTAGGTATGGATTCTCCAGAGGAGGACTTTGTACATCTGGCCGACGAATAGGTGGTTGGTGGCGCGAGCTTTTGAGGGTGGTTGGGGCAGCCAGACACATTTCTGACCTGAGAGAGTGGAGTTTTTAAAGTGAAGGTCGTGTGTGTAGACTTTGTGTTTATATTTTTAAAACTTCTGTTTTGGTGAATTCTTGAAGTGTATGTCAAGTTCTGTACAGCTTTTGCACTTCAGTTGTCCACAGCTTCTGCACTTCAGTTGTCCACAGCTTCTGCACTTCTATCGTCCACAGCTTCTGCACTTCAGTTGTCTACAGCTTCAGCACTTAAGTTGTCCACAGCTTCTGCACTTCTATCGTCCACAGCTTCTGCACTTCAGTTGTCCACAGCTTCTGCACTTCAGTTGTCCACATCTTCTGCACTTCTGTCGTCCACAACTCCTGTCTCCACTGTAACCCTCCACTGCATGACTTCCAGTTTATGTTTCTCATTTTACTAAGTCTTCCACTGCATGTTTGTCGTCTATTCTTCCTTCTGTTTCTGTCGTCCATTCTGCATTTTATTTAAAACATCCAAAGTATTATGTCTTACTGTTTTCTTCTGTCATTTATTTCTGTAGTTCGATTTGAATCCTCCAGTCTTCAATTCTAGAGAAGGTTTATACTCTGTATAATGTTTTAAAAGTTCAAAAAAAAATGTGTCACGTTTTAAATGTCCGGAATGAGGCTCTTCGACCCTGATCGGGTCGAGGGTCGTCACAGTGCACATAAAAGTCTTCGAGTGTCGGGCCAAATAAATGATAAAATAATAAATTATTGAACAAGTTTCGATCTGTTGTCATCCACACTTATGTAATCAGGCGGACGCAGTGCCTCCAAATAAAGGATTGCCCAGATATTTTACTTATTTTTCAGTCAACTATAAAACAAATGGTCAACTTCTCTATAATTGATTAAGTCTTTAAAAATCATTGATGTTTTCTAGGTTTTATTTTTAGTTTTCGTTCAGTTAATACAATATTATATTTATTCACTTTACTTTAATAAATTGAATATTAACGAAACTTTTACTTTAATAAAATTTTAAATCATCGACTAGGGTGTACCGATTGGTTAGTTTTGATGAATGCCAATTTAGTTGGAATTTACAACAATTTTTTTTTTGTGATAATCTATATTTCTCCTTAACCACAAGATAATTCATTGTTGCAAAACATTGCAATTATTGAGCTAAAAACTAAATTTTGAATTATTTTATGTTGAACTTTCTCAAAAAGTAGTTTTTGGCCTTGAAATGTGGTTTACTTTAAGCTTTTTGTTCATTTGGACTATTCTCATCTCCCACTCTGTTCACATAATAATATTAAATAATAAAGGGAAACTATTTGGTATTTAAATATATGGTACATCCATCGAATGTATCATTAAAGCAATAATGTGAGTCAGAGATATTGACAGTACATAATTTGTCACGTCTATTTTTATTATTTTTAATAATTTCATTGATTATTTAAGAAATATAATGTCAACTGTTAACACAGTTCAATAAAACTAGGTGTACTCTATTTATTATATTAATTAAACAAATAATTACTTATAATTTTGTAATAAATTATTGGGTTTTTTTTTAAATAGCCTTAAAGTTAAATTTTTTTTTTAAAAAAATCTTAAAAATTACTATTCAACAAAAAAAAAAACCTCAAAGTTAAATAAACCTTTTGGTCCGGATTGGGCAGTGACCGCCAAGAGGAGGCTGGCCGGTCTAGTTGAACCGGCCGGCCTCCATTTTTTTATTTTAAAAAATACAAGATTGGACCAGCCGGCCTCCCTTGTAAACCGACGTTATTTTTCAAGATTGAACTGGCCGGCCTCCATTTTTTTATTTTCAAAAAATACAAGATTACTTCCTTCCTTCGGCGTTATTTTTCAGTATGAAATTTTTATTTTTATTTTCTTTATCATTTAATTTACAAAATTTAAAATTATACTGGATATTTTAATTATCCGTTTATTAATTATTTAATATTTTGCTCCAAGTAACGGACTAATTTTTACTCTCCGACGATATTACTCCGCCTTCACCTTTGAGGTATGGAGTCTGTAATTTTTTTTTTTTTTACAAAATTTATCTATTATACTGTATTTCACATGTGTATGTAACACCCGACATTTTGCCTATGTAATTATTTCCTGAATAATTAAGCGAAATTACTCTGATATTAATGCAATGACTGTTTTTAATGAAATTGTCGACGTGTTTAATCGAACAAGGGTGATTCGTGAGATCGAATCGATTAACTAAATAATGTTTTAGTTAGAAATGCATTGTAACAACTGGCATTTTCCGTGTAATTATTTTCCCCGAATAATTAAGCGGGATTACTCTAATATTAATGCAATGACTATTTTTAATGAAATTGTCGGAGTGTTCAATTGAATGAGAGTGATTGTAGAACCAATTTGACGAACTAAATAGAAGTTTAGTCAAAAACCAATGGAAGGGCAAATTAGGAAGAAATTAAGGTTGGTGGGAGAAATCAAATGGATGATTGACACTTGGCAAACTTGTGGAAGAAGACAAGCCATGTATTCCATTTCCTTCTCTTCCTCCTACGTGAGATTTTTCCCTCTCTGCTTCTCTCTTTTGGTTGAAGAAAACCAACGCAAGGAGTTTCTTCCTTCTCTGATTTTCCTCCTGCTTTTCGGTCTAAGGTAATCATCTTAGATAGAAAACGATTTTTTAGCTTATTTATTTGCTAGTTTCGTGATGTTTAGGGTTAATGTCCATTTATGCATGTTATAGTTTCGTGAACAACAGTGCTCGTGCGTTCAAGCTTGCTGCATTTCGGACCACAGGTAAGTTCATACCCGTAGGTTGGCCCTTAAGGCCCTACATCAAGGAGGTACTAGGTGTTTCCGTTCTGTCGGGTCGATTTGGGTAGAAAGAGTATAGGTTATGTTTTTAAATTGTCAATTTTCCGCATTTTCTGTTATCTGTTATCTGCCAGTTTAAATTCAAGCACCGATCATGCATACACCTTTTTCTGAAAGTTCATGCAAAAACCGTTTTCTGTACACAGTTTTGAAGTTAAGCAAGATAAAAATCTGACTGTAATGTATTGGTTAAGTGTGGGACGGGGACTGACCCTCTGGTTTTATCCCTCCCTGGGATTCTGAAAAGAAAATTGTCCCTAGCAAGGACCCTCCGGTTTTATCCCTCCCTGGGAGTCTGTAAAAGTGCTGAATGTGCCTGAAAGTGCACCCTCTGTTTGTCAGTTCCCCTATAAGCCCCACTTATACCCCTCTGCCACTGAAATGTACTGTAAAGTTCTGTCACTGTATTCTGAAAACCGCATGCATAGCATTCTGCATCACTGCATATTTGTTATGTTCTTACTGAGTTTTAGACTCATAGGTGAACTCCCTGATGTAGGTACTGAACTCGAAAATGAGGACTTTGTGCCTCAGTCTGATGAATAGGTGGCTGGTGGTTCGAGCTCTCGGGGAAGGTTGTTGCAGCCAGACATGTTTCCGACCTGAGGTTCAAGTGTTTAGAGTATATTTTATATCTGTAAAACTTTCTGAAATTTTGGTATTGTGTTAAAAACTCTGTAGAAAAACTTCTGTTTTGGGAAATTCTACAATTTATGATAAGTTCTGTATTGTCTCTGAGATTTTGAAACAATGTATAGATTCTGTGTCAATGTTTAAAACCGCTGTATTTGACAGTTAAGTTTATATTCGAAAGTATTCTTGAATTGTTTGGGATATTTTCTGTTAATCTGAGCATGGATGATTTCTGTTTTTTTTTTTTTGGAACTATCCATGCGATTTGTTTCTTTAAATCTGTCATCTGCAAAGTATGTTTCAAATCATGTTTTGAATCGGTTTTGAAAGTTTGAAACGTTTATGTTTTATGCTCTCTGTTTGTTTGTCTTCCTGTTAAAAGTTGTCAAATTCTGCCTTTAAAACTATGTCTTTCGATTTCATCCTCCACTGCCTTAAAATTTACATCCACCGGTTACTGTTCATCTTTTGTCTTATTCATCTTCTACCGCCAAGTCTGTTGTATTTTATATCTACCACCAAACACTGTTCATATTCTACCGCCAGACACAGTTCATCTTTTGTCTTATTCATCTTCTACCACTCAGCTTCTACCACTGGTTTGTCTTATTCACTTCTACCACTCAGCTTCTACCACTGGTTTGTCTTATTCATCTTCTACCACCAGACACTGTTCATCTTTTGTCTTATTCATCTTCTGCCACCAGACACTGTTCATCTTTTGTCTTATTCATCTTCTACCACCGGACACTGTTCATCTTTTGTCTTATTCATCTTCTACCGCCAGACACTGTTCATCTTTTGTCTTATTCATCTTCTACCGCTAGACACTGTTCATCTTTTGTCTTATTCACTTCTACCGCCAGTTTAATTTCATCTTCTGCCTGACGTCATCCGCCTACTTTTCTGCCCAGTTTTATTTACTGCTTCCACCCAGTTTTATTTACATCTTCCGTCAGTTTATTTACTCCTGTTTTTATTTCTTCCTGCTTTTCTTCGGTTATCCATCTTACGTTCCGATTCTGTTTACTGTTTTTCCCGTTTTACTTTCGAATTCAGAAAATTATCTCTCTCTGTAAAGTTTTAAGAGTTTACTTTTAAAATCTTCTGTCCATTTAAATGTTCAAAAAAAATATAGTCTCGTTTTCTGTTAACTGTCCCGGAGTGACGGCTCCGATCTCGGACCCCGATCGGGGTTCTGGTTCGGGGGCTGTCACAGTTGTGGTATCAGAGAGTCAAGGTTTTAAAACTGATTCTGTAAAATGTCTGACTGCGCAACCCGCCACGTGAGATCGTTCCACCAACTGTAAGTGTTTAAAAATTTCTGTAAAAGTTCTGTTTATTAAGTTAGGTTATTCTGTTTATAGGGTTTATTAGAAATGGTGAGAGGACATCAAGAAGAGTCAAGCAAAAGCTCTCGAGCCATTGACCGGCTAACTGAACTAGTGGGTGCACAGTCACGCATGGTTGAACGCATGATGGCCAGAGAAGATGATAGAAACAATAACCATGGGAATAACAATCGTGATAATGCGCCGCGAGACAACAGTGGAGACAGATTTCGGCGACTCCAGCCGCCTTCATTTGATGGACTGTGTACAGACCCGACCCGTGCAGAGACTTGGATTCGAACTATGGAAAAGATGTTCAGTTATGCAGAAGTAGAAGACAACAAGAAAGTTATTTGTGCCACGTTTTATCTCACTGAAAGTGCTGGATTTTGGTGGGACACAGTGCAGTCGACTACTGTGGCATTAAGCTGGGAAGGGTTCAAGAGAATCTTCTACGAGAAGTACTTTGACCGTGGAGTGAGGAAGGAGAAATTGCTTGAATTCTCTCGGCTGCGACAGTATGGATCAGTGGCTGAATATGTTCAGAAATTTGAGTCATTATCCCGATATGCAACACACCTGGTGGCCACCGATGAGAACAAGGTACACCAATTTATTCAAGGTTTGAAGCTGGACCTCTTACGAGGAATCTCATACGGGGGATTTGATGAGGCACTGTACACAAAGGTGGTGGCCAAGGCTTACCAGTTAGAAGCTTTGGAAATGAAGTCCCAGAGACAAAGGGATTCATCAAGAGGAATTATTCGAAATACCCCTCAACAGCAACAACAACAACAACCAAGGGGCCAATATTTGCAGCCTCAACAGCAACAAAACAGGGGCATTAAGAGGCCCAATGAAGCCATCCTTTATCAAGACAAAGGAAAGAGACCAATGGGGGCTCCTCAACTTTCAGTATGCCTGCGGTGCCAGAAGCCTCACAGAGGAGAATGCAGACTTGCTACTGGCGCTTGTTTTCGATGTGGCAAGGGAGGCCATCAAATTCAGGATTGCCCAATGCCCGACACCAGAACAGGTCAAGCCGTGCCGAGAGTGTTTGCAATGATGGAGGACGTTGATGATGCTGATCTGCACACAGCAATTACAGGTACAATTTTGGTGTGTAACATACCTGCATATACTTTGTTAGACACGGGGGCCACTCATTCATTTGTGGCCATGGACTTTGCGGGTAGGGAGAACTTGTGTCTTGCATCGTCAGATCAGCCCTACAGTGTTACGCTACTATCCGGAGAGTTTATGCACTCCGAGCAGGCAGTGCAGGGTGATATAGTGTCAGTTGGAGACCAGAAATTGTATGTCAATCTTATCGTCATCGGTATGAAAGGATACGAAGTGATTCTGGGGATGGACTGGCTATTTAGACATCATGCCACCATCGACTGTAGGTCCGGGCTCGTAACTTTTAAGCGCCCGAACGAAGTAGAGTTCTCCTATCAGGCAATACCAAAGAAACATAGTATGCCTGTTATATCCACCTTGAAAGCTCAACAGCTGATGAGGTCAGGATGTGTCGGATTCCTTGCCCACGTAGTAGATGTTCAAAGACAAGGTGAGGTGGAACTTCAAAATATTCTGGTAGTTCGAGACTTCTCAGAGGTCTTCCTGGATGACTTACCAGGATTGCCACCTGATCGTGAGATCGAGTTCAAAATTGATGTATATCCTGGCGCTGAACCGGTATCGAAGAATCCTTATCGTATGGTGCCAATTGAACTGAGGGAGTTGAAGGCTCAGCTAAAAGAATTGGTGGACAAGGGTCTTGTGCGCCCTAGTTTCTCTCCGTGGGGTGCTCCCGTCTTGTTCGTTAAGAAGAAGGATGGGTCCCTACGAATGTGTATTGACTACCGCGAGCTGAACAAGTTGACTATCAAGAATAAGTACCCGTTGTCGAGAATCGATGACTTATTTGACCAACTACAAGGGGCTCGGGTATTTCCTAAGATTGACTTGCGCTCTGGTTATTACCAGTTGAAGGTTAGAGCAAATGATATTCCAAAGACCGCCTTCAGGACCCGATACGGACACTACGAGTTCTTAGTGATGTCGTTCGGGTTAAACTAATGCTCCGGCAGCATTTATGGACCTAATGAACAGGATATTCCAAGATGTCTTGGATAAATTTGTGATCCTTTTCATCGACGACATTCTGGTTTATTCCAGGAGTGAGGCCGAACATGAAAAGCACTTGGTTGTTGTACTGTCAATCCTAAAACAGCATCAATTATATGCCAAGCTATCAAAGTGTGAATTCTGGTTGAATAGGATTAATTTCCTAGGCCATGTGGTGTCGGCAGAAGGAGTGTCCGTGGATCCGGCCAAGATTTAGGCCGTGAAAGATTGGCCAAAACCGAGAAATGCCAGTGAAGTACGGAGCTTTATCGGATTAGCTGGTTATTACAGAAAGTTCATCAAGGGATTTTCTGTGATAGCAAAGCCTATGACCAGCTTAACGAGGAAGGATATCAAATTCAGGTGGTCTGAAGCTTGCGAGATGAGTTTTCAGACACTTAAGCAAAAGTTGACCACTGCTCCTCTATTAGTATTGCCAGTTGAAGACGGCAAATTCAGCGTATACTGTGATGCTTCCAAGATTGGTTTGGGATGTGTATTAATGCAAGAAGGGAAAGTAGTGGCATACGCATCCCGACAATTGAAAACCCATTAGCAAAACTACCCTACTCATGACCTTGAGTTGGCGGCGATTGTATTTGCGCTGAAGATATGGAGACACCACCTATATGGACAATCATGTGAAGTGTTTTCTGATCACAAGAGTTTGAAGTACATCTTTACCCAGAAAGAGCTAAACATGAGACAAAGACGGTGGTTAGAATTTGTGAAAGACTACGACGTTGAGATTAAATACCACCCGGGTAAAGCTAATGTGGTGGCCGATGCGCTAAGCAGGATGCCAGCTACTATGCAACCAGTAATGTCGGCCGTATCTATGCCTTTGAGGACGGAGATACAGAAGTTCGATATGGAGATAGTTTCTGGGCTATCGGCCATACTAGCAAACTTAACACTACGGCCCTCTGTCCTGGACCGAATTAAGGAAGCTCATAAGATCAATTCAAAGGAGATGGCTGATATGGTGGGCAAGGTACCAATGGCTTCTTCCGATTTCAGTTATTCGGGAGATGGAATTCTGAAGTTCAAAAACAGATGGTATGTTCTGAAAGACGAAGAGCTACGGAAGCATATCTTGTCGGAAGCCCATTCATCTTCTTTCTCTGTACATCCTGGAAGCACGAAGATGTATCAGGATTTGAAACTTCACTTCTGGTGGCCGAATATGAAGAATGAAGTGGCCAAATACGTGGAGTCTTGCATGATATGTCAACAGGTCAAAGCTGAACATCAACGACCAAGTGGAACACTTCAACCTCTCCCGATCCCTGAATGGAAATGGGAGAATATAACGATGGATTTTGTTGTTGGCCTACCAAGAACAGCTAAGGGCCATAATAGCATTTGGGTCATAGTGGATAGATTGACGAAGTCGGCCCACTTTCTACCTGTGAAGACGACGTACTCCATGGATCAGTATGCAGAGCTGTATATTAGCGAGATTATTAAACTGCATGGCGTTCCTGTGTCGATTGTCTCAGACCGTGATCCCAGATTCACTTCCAGGTTTTGGAAAAGTTTGCAGAGCTCTTTGGGTACGAAGTTGAATTTCAGCATGGCATTTCATCCACAGACTGACGGACAATCTGAGAGAACAATCCAAATACTGGAGGATATGCTAAGGTCGTGCGTGCTGGAATTTCATGCTCCTTGGAGTAGATATTTGCCACTCGTGGAGTTTGCCTACAACAATAGCTATCAGGCTACAATTGGCATGGCTCCTTATGAAGCTCTGTACGGTAGAAAGTGTAGATCCCCATTGTGTTGGGATGAGGTCGGAGAAACAAAGCTTATCGGCTTTGAGATATTACAGCAGATGTCTGAGGTGATAGCTGCTATCAAACAACGAATAAAGATTGCTCAGAGTCGACAGAAGAGTTATGCGGACAATAGAAGAAGAGACTTAGAGTTCGCTGTGGGCGATGAGGTATTCCTGAAAGTGTCACCTTTCAAAGGCGTAATGAGATTCAGTAAGAAAGGAAAGCTAAGCCCATGGTTCATTGGCCCTTTTCCCATCCTAAAACGTGTGGGAAACATGGCTTACGAACTACAGTTGCCAGCGTCAATGGATGGAGTTCACAATGTCCTTCCATGTTTCGATGCTGAGAAATGTGTGCGAGATCCAACTAAGATCGTAAAACAGGTGGACTTTGATATCATGCCGACGCTGACATATGAAGAAGGCCTATACAGATATTGGAATGTCACTCAAGTATTTGCGAAACAAGGTGGTTCCACTGGTAAAAGTATTATGGCGCAACCACAATTTGGGGAGGCCACGTGGGAAAGACAGCAGATGTTAGAGCACAGTATCCAGACCTTTTCGCTTAGGCAAATTTTAAGGACAAAATTTCTGTTAAGGTGGGTGGAATGTAACACCAGGCATTTTCCGTGTAATTATTTTCCCCGAATAATTAAGCGGGATTACTCTAATGTTAATGCAATGACTATTTTTAATGAATTGTCGGAGTGTTCATTAGAATGAGAGGATGTAGAACAATTAACGAACTAACTAGAAGTTTTAGTCACAAAACCAATTGGAAGGGAAATAAATTAGGA